>CM053792.1:398710893-398888393 GCA_028749045.1 Cupressus sempervirens | reverse complement strand
TATTAAACCAACCTAAGTCCATAGGATTTTACCTTAGCTAACATAATTGTTAGAGAGTAACAACAAGGTCTTTTGACTTGATATAACTCATAACTTATCTTGAAAATTTTAGATTTCAGTTTAACTCTTCACAATTTTCTTGGCTTTCAGTCTTTATAGCTTTGATAACTTTTTCTCCTTTCAAGCTTTGTCTCCTTGAGTCTTCATGCTCAATGTACTAGTGCAATATCCTATATGGCCACTTATCGAAGCAGAGTCTCTATGCTCTTGTTCTTTCTTCTTCTCTCAATGTCTTCTCCTTGATACCCTTCAACTACTTTACAATTTGGCACCCTAGTAACTCTAGCTTCTTGGCCTATGAATCCTTAAATAGAAGTCTAGAATCCTCTTTCTTGCTCAATTCTTCTCTCTTGTAATTTTAGTTTGAATGGATTAGGTAGATTCAATGAATTGAACCCATATCTTGTTTCTTCTAGAAACATCATAAAAAATCCTCTTGAATTCACCTAAAAATGGTTTATCTAAAATTCTATGCCTCTAGCTTATCATCCTTATCTTCCATCAAGTTCAAAAAATTCAAGGTAACAACCTTGTTGGCTTAGATTTGGCAAATCTTTGACTTTTCACATAATGCAGTAGCTTGGCACTATTGAAATTCTACTCAATGTGAACTAGCTTGCTCAACACTCACTAATGAACATAGTTAAGCTTTGCAGTCAACCATGTTGCAACTTATTCTTCCAGTGTTTCTAAGTGTGGCCAACCTTTGTATCTTCAAGTATATTACCAATACATGATTTTACTAGTGTCTTAACTGATCCTTGCACTTTATTACAGAACTATAAGTCAACCTTTCCCTCTGGTACTTTTGTTACATCTTGTTGATTAAATCCTCTTCATCAATCAACTAAGTGATAGTACTTGGATCTAATAAGAAATTTTCATTCCAACAAATAGTTATTTTGACATCAATGACAAAAAAATGATTGAAAACATTCTTTATCAACAATCTCCCTCTTTACAAACATTCTTCCTTCTTCAACAACAATCTTTTCAATTATATTTCTATTATTCTCCCTCTATGGCATTGATGGCAAACCAAACTGATCAATCAAGTTATCAAAATTCTAACTAGGTTAAAATAATAAATCAAATGTCAAAAAGAAAACTTTATTCAAAACTATTTATTTTATCAGCAACATAAACTAGCTTATGTCTCCCTTTACTCATAAACTATCTTCTCCTTTTGCCTTTTTTCATTTTTTGTTCTACTATTTCTCTGATTGATTTTTTGTCTACCCAATTTTCTCCCTCTGAGCTACTATTTTCTTTCTACTTATTTTCTACTATTCTCCCTAAACACTCCTTTTCTCCTTCTTACATTTTCTTTCTTGAAATATATTTGTGTCATTTCTCCCTTTGCATAGTATTTCTTCCTCTATGTTCTGCTATTTGAAATGATATTTATGTCTTTGTCCATTTGATTCTCTAGATTTGATCATTTCTCCCTCTGTATGCATTGATCAGTTTCTACTAATTCTCCCTCTTATACAATAATGCCAAAGACATACATGTTAACATACAAGTGTGGCATTTGTAGGTACTTTGATTTCTCCCTCTATCACCTTGCTTGTGAATGATTTGGAATTTTTAGTACCTTGATTACTTCAGGAAAAATCCTAAAGTAAGTATCCTGTACATCAGTTTTTAATATTTTAACAATCAACTCATTTGATGCAGAGAAGTTTTGCTATTACTCAAGTAGCCTTGGCTAGGGGTATCATCCCTAATTTACTTCTTAAATACTCAAATGCATCTTTAGGTAGTGCTTTTGTGAAGATGTTAGTAATTTGTTTCTTTGAACTAACTTATTCCATTCTTACTTGCTTGTCTTCTACTAATTCTCTTACATAGTGATACTTAATTGCAATATGCTTTGTTTTGGCATGTATCACAAGATTATTTGATATATTGATGGTACTTGTATTATCACAATAGAGTATCACAAGTTCAATTACCTCTTCCTTCATACCTTGTAGCAGATGTTTGATCCATACAATATTGGTGTAGTTGATAGTAGCAGCAACATACTTAGCTTCTGTTGTGGACTGTGAGGTGTAACTTTTCTTTTGAAACTTGACATGGTCATCTTTCATAGTTGACATTTTTTGCACATGGTATTTTCAAGCTTCTTCAGCTTAGGAAAACCTTTGACTTTCTTCTTTTTTATGATGTTAATTAGATTATCAAAATTAACATGACACATCCTTTTATGCTATAGCCACACATCATCAAGTTTTACAATAAGATAGGTTTCATCTTCCATATCTAGGTAAAAAAAGTTACTCCTAGTTTGTTCACCTTTTCCTATCAAATTTCCATTAGTGTCATAGATTTTGGCAGATTTGTTTTTAAATTCTACTTTACAACCTATATTGCCTAGTTGTGACACAATCAACAAATTGTAGTTTAATCCTTCAAAATAGTATGCATTATCACACGATATTTTCTCTATAAGTTTAATAGAACCTTCTCCTTTGTTTTCACATGGAGCATCATTTCCAAATCTAACACTATTTCCATCATATTGAGTAAAGGTAATAAACTTACTTTTGTCTCCTTTCATGTGATGTGAACATCCAATATCTATGATCCACCTATCATTTTTGCTGAGAGGTTACTAGTGTTGTTGCTTCATCTTCATCTAATTCATCCTTCATAGCTATATAGACTACCCCATCATCATTTTCATCAGAATCTTCTTCTTCAACAATGTAGCACTTTTTGCCTTTGTCTTTGTAATCTCTACTATCATCTTCCCTTTTGTTTTTGTACTTGTTTCCTTCTTTGTAGTTCTTCTTCTATGTACACCTCATAATAATCTGATCTACTTCATTGTAATTATAAAAAAATATAGGAAGCTTCCTTTGAATTTTCCTTTGCCTCTATGAAATCTTTTAGCCAACAATGCTTCCAATTGTTCCACATCTTCTTCATCTATGCTACTATCACTAGATGCATACTTTTTTTTTTTCTTCTTCTTCTTTGGTTTCACCTCCTTGGTGTCTTTTAATGTTAGCTTGGCCTAGAAATTAGATTCAAGATTCTTGGGTTTGTAGTTATCAAAGTTGGACAACTCAAATGCAGTCAGTCTTCCCACTATACCTTCAAAAGTTAGCTAGTTTCCTGGCACACCTCTAAACCCATGGATGGCTGAAGCTCTAATAGCATAGATAGGGAGTAAGGTTCTTAAGTATTTTCTATTAATAGTGGCATCTTCCTAATGACCACCCAAACTTCTTATTACACTTACCACTTCTTTCATTCTAGAGGCATATTATCAAACTTTCCTCTAAGACTTTCTCTTTTTCTCTTTGAAAATTCTAATCTCCTCCATAAGTATCACTCAAAGCTTTCCACATTTTGAATGCAGAATCACATCATTTAATGTCATCAAATTCAACATAGTTGAGGGTAGATGCAATCTCTTCCATTACCTGATTGTGCTCCTTTTTCTCTTCATGTCTTTTGTTGTGGGTAAAACTAGATCAACATGTTCTACTTCAATTGAGGTTTGCGCATGGTGACTTATTGATCCAAGATGTAGCTTTATCAAATTTTTCCATGCAATGAAGTTATCTTTGTTAAGCTTGGGAACTTCTCTCTTGGACATCTTGATCTTCCTGCTTCTAATATCTTTAAACTAAATTAGCAGATGACTCAGATATCAATTGTTACAAATATGTTAGAATAATTGAGAGAGGTGGGGTGGGGGGGTGTGAATCAGTTATTCAAGGTCTAAATGTCCTTAATAAAACTTTTTCACCAAGTATAGTGAGCCCATTAAAATTTTCATTCATCCAAGCTTAAACTTTTCCACTTTAACAAGTTATAGTAAATCAACATGCAAGCATAACACATGAGAGATCAACACATAACATAGTGATTTACATGGAAACTCAATTTGGGAAAAATTACTAGTAACATGCTACTCAATTCTCACTCTTTTGAAGTGATGCCCTATGAAAGGCTTGCCCTGTTAAAGGCTATAACACACTATTAAGTGTGACCTAGTTAAAGGATTTTAACCACCCTATTAGAAGTAGGCCTGGTTAAAGGACTTTAGAACATTCACTTGGAATGCCATCCTATTAAAGGATTTACAAATGATTTTTAAACCAACCTAAGTCCATAGGATTTTACCTTAGCTAACACAATTGTTAGAGAGTAACAATAAGGGCTTTTGACTTGATACAACTCACAACTTATCTTGCAAATTTTAGATCTCAGTTTAGCTCTTCACAATTTTCCTGGCATTTAGTCTCTATAGCTCTGACAACTTTTTATCCTTTCAAGCTACATCTCCTTGAGTCTTCATGCTCATTGTAATAGTGCAATTTCTTATATGGCCACTTATCTAAGTAGAGTCTCTGTGCTCTTGTTCTCCCTTCTTCTCTTGATGTATTCTCCTTGATACCCTTGAACCACTTTGCAATTTGACACCCCAATATCTCTAACTTCTTGGCCTATGACTCCATAAATAGTAGTCTAGAATCCTCTTTCATGCTCAATTCTTCCTTCTAATTTTAGTTTGAATGGATTAGGTAGGATTCAACGAATTGAACCCATATCTTGTTTCTTCTAGAAACGTCATAAAAAATCCTCCTGAATTCACCTAAAAATGGTTTATCTAAAATTTTGTGCCTCCAGCTCATCATCCTTATCCTCCATCAGGTTCAAAAAGTTCTAGGTAACAACCTTGTTAGCTTAGATTTGGAAAATCATTGACTTTTCACATAATGCAGTAGCTTGGAACTATTGAAATTTTGCTCGGCATGAACACTCAGTAATGAACTTAGTTAAGCTTTGTAGTCAACCTTGTTGCAACTTATCCTTCCAGTGTTTCTAAGTGTGGCCAACCTCTATATCTTCAATTTTATTACCAATACATCATGTTACAAGTGTCTTAACCAATCCTTGCACTTTATTACAAAACCATAACTCAACCTTTCCCTCTGGTACTTTTGTTAAATCTTATTGATTAAATCCTCTTCATCAATCAACTAAGTGATAGTACTTGGATCTAATAAGAAATTTTCATTCCAACAAATAGTAGGTTTGACATTAGTGACAAAATAATGATCGAAACCATTCTTTATTAACAATCTCCCTCTTTGCAAACAATCTTCCTTCTTCAACAATGATCTTTTCAATCAAATTTCTCACAATATGTTCAACCTAGCTAGGGTTTCCAAAATAAAATAGAAATAAATCCTTGGTGAGACTTTGAAAAACCTCAAGGAAAACACCCTAGGGAGCCCAGATAGTGGAAAATGACTCACAAAGCATTCTTTCAAAAGGAGTGTGGCAAATAAAAAACCCTATTAAGTTATATTTCTTAAGCCATGTACATACATAATTAGAATCTTTCATATAAAGAACAATATCAGATAAGGAGTTACTTCATGGAAATGAACATTTGCTTGGAGGAGCCATTATTGTCACCAATAACAACTCCAACACTAACATGAACTGTTGGGCCAAAGAAGGTCAAGGCCATTATAATCCAAAAGATATCCCATAGTAAATGCTAAATGAAATGCAACTAAAATGAAAGGTTTTAGAAAAAAACTTATACAAACCCTAATTCCAAACCATTCGCTTGCTTCAATAAGCATTTTTCAATGTTGATACAAATCAAAATATTTAAAATGATAAATATAATTTCATTTCATTTATCATTAATTGAATACTTAAAAATAGAATAACTTGATAGCTTCTTTCAAGTTTCTAGTGGTTTGAGTTTTCGACTAAATAATATTCTTGATTTGGTGGAGATAATTGTATTTTTTCTAACTTTGTAAATAGTCATAAATTAAAGAAAAAAATAAAACACTTATTAAGGAAATCCCCAATCTTTTATTTTATGACTAAGGTGATCCAACAGAATAATAATTATCGAACTTCTCAATACTTTCTAACAAGTATGTTATGTTAAAAAAAAAACTCTTTAGATTTTATATATTTCATTAAATAAAACCAAATATTTTTATTTGAAAGTATTTTTTGAGATAATCATGTTTGTTTACTTCTTTTATTTAGATTAAAATATTAGTTTTCACAATTATCTTATCACATTTAATATAAACATCTTTATAAAAATACTCTATGTCTTCGCATTATATATAGAATAAATATTTTAGTTTTAATTTTGGTTTTACATTAGTTATTTAATAATTAAGTTAATCTTTAAATAATAATAATACTAAAATAAAAGAATTTCCATAGTAAATTCTCCTCCTTTAAATGCAAATAGTCAACCCCAATTTCATAGTCCTTCTTATCAATCTATTCATCAACCACTTTTAAAATAACATTATGAACAAATTTCTCCAAATCCCATTTCGATAAACCCTCAGCCTTTAGGTTAGCTTTAGAGACCTAGTTTGTTGATTTCCTAAGGCCTCATGGTCAACTCCTACCCCTTCTCCAACTACTACATTTAAAAACTCTTCATGCATTTATGAAATTGTATGTCTTGGAAAAATAAATGACATGGAAAGAAAATCATATCCCTGTGAAAAGTGGACTAAGGGATATTTCTTCTTTAAAAATTGGGAACCCATCTCTACTACCTTTCCAATATGATGAGCTTGCATTTTACCTAGAACCCCCATGCTTCTAATTTTCCCTCTATTTATGGAAACCCCTAAATCAATAATGTCTATATCTTGAGCAAAAATTGGGAGCCTCCTCCTATAAGGTTCTATCACAATTACAAGAAAAAGATGTTGGGTGTGTCTATTTTGTATCCCTATTTTCAAGATTTCAAAGGAAATTAGTCCTAACTAAAAGCATTTAACTTCATTATGTTGATCTTAGATTAGTTTCAAAAAGTGTGTGTCAACACACTTAAGCCATTTACTCAGTTCATGCCAAACTAGTAATACATGCCAAGCACAACATGTAAATATTGGACCATCTTGAGTTGCAATAAGTCCCAAGTCACTCAGGTGCCAAGAAGATAAACCATGCTGAGTAATTCAAGAGCCAAGTAAATAGTGGATGCTAAGTAATTCAAGTGTTGATTCATAGTATATAGAACAATGCATGTTGAGCATTAGAGACTTCATATGCCGAGTGACATAGTTTTGACATATTTGTTTTTAATGGCACAAACAACTATGTAAACCATTTTTGAGCTTACTTAAGGATAGATTATGATCTTTTGGAGATAGAGATAAATCTATATTTGGATTCCCTATGAAATCAGATGTAGCCAATTAGGAAATGAGAAGGTTTAAGTGGAAATATGGATGAATCTTAGTCATAGATTCATACCTAACCCTAAGCCACCTAAGTCTTCTTAAGGAGGACAAAGCCTTAAAATCTTTATGGGTGAGTGATCAAAATTGGAGGAACAAACAAGATAGTTTGCATGCAAAGAATTGAAGGTGACTTAGAA
The DNA here is from genome assembly GCA_028749045.1 of Cupressus sempervirens. Taxonomy (NCBI): domain Eukaryota; kingdom Viridiplantae; phylum Streptophyta; class Pinopsida; order Cupressales; family Cupressaceae; genus Cupressus; species Cupressus sempervirens. The sequence goes on along the minus strand of CM053792.1, from coordinate 398,880,928 downwards.
TTAAAAGTCAATTGTAGAATCAATTAGAGACACTAGTACATTTGGGCTCATTTTTTGACCTTTATTGGTCAAAATTTTAACCCAATTTTTGACCAAATTTGACCAATACATTGGTCAAAAAAATTTCGGTCAAAAATTCAACCAACCTACTGGTTGGTCAAAATTTTGACCAATACGTTGGTCGAAAATAGTTGAAATTGTGACCACATTTTCTACCATTCATTGGTCAAACTTTCGACCAATGCTTGGTAGAAATCTGTAGGGCATTGGTCAAAATTTTGACCAATGCTTGGTGGAAAAGTGTAGAGTACTGGTAAAAAATTTGTTGGTCAAAAATTTGACCAACAATTACGATGGTCAAATTTTTGACCAATATGGTGGTAAAAAAATGTTAGGATTGTTAGGGCATTTTTCTGCCATTCATTAGTCGAACTTTCAACCAATGCTTGGTGGAAATCACTAGTTCATTAGTCAAAATTTTGACCAAATCTTGGTAGTAAACTACAAGGCATTGCTCAAAATTTTGACCAATTCTTGGTAGAAAACTACATGGCATTGGTCAAAATTTTGACCAATGCTTAATCAAAATTTTTTTGCGGCTCACAGTTATTGAGGTCCACTCTAGCAATGGCCCTTCCTGTGAAATTGTTTTCTAAGACCTTTCTAATGAGATAATGTGTTGTGAGCTCTTCATCACTGGGATGGAACATGAATCCAGAAGGTAGTTGTGCATCACCCATATGATATGGGTGATGTGATATGGTTGATGCACAATTGCCTCTTGGATTCATGTTCCATCCCACTGATGAAGAGCTCATAACACATTATCTCATTAGAAAGGTCTTAGACAACAATTTCACAGGAAGGGCCATTGTTGAAGTGGACCTCAACAACTATGAGCCTCAGGGAGGGTTCAATTCCCTCCTTTATTATTCACTATGCATATAATCCCATACACCCATTTGATCTCAAATGATGATATGTACTGAATGTTGAGTGTCTATGCTGAGTGCTCCAAAACCATCCATTTCATGCCTTCATCTCTACACAATGTCTTTCTAGTTTCTTTTTGCTTGCACGCCCATTTCATTTCATATGATCCTCTAAAAATTGTGTCACTCTAAGCTCTCAACTATTTCCTCTTGATTGACTGGACTCGCTAAGTTAGCTTGCCAACTTGCCACACTAAGTCGACTGTTCAAGTATGCTTTCCAAGTTGACTCTTTGAGTTGGTCATCAAGTGACCCCACCAAAGTGCCTCATCAAGGTCAATCTTTAGGTCCACTCATCAAACTCACTCACCAAGTCAACTCACTCACCAACTTGTCCCACCAAGTTGCCACTTTAAGCCCACTCACCATCTTAGATCATTAGGTTGGCTCCCTAAGTTAGCTTGCAAAGATAACAATTGAAGTATGCTCACCAAGTTGACTCTCTAAGTTTTCTCACCAAGTCTGGCCCCTAAGCCAACTCTCTCGATCAGCTCACCAAGTCACTCCCACTTGCCCCACGAACTCACCACTTTAAGTTGACTCGCCATGTTAGCTCACCAAGTTGACTCCCCTAGTCAGCTCACCAAGCTGACAATTCAAGTACACTCACCAAGTTGACTCTTTATGTTCACTCACCAAGTCTACCCCCTAAGTCAACTTACCAAGTCACCCCCACCCAGTCACCTCAACAAGTTGACTCTTTCAGTCAGCTCACCAAGTTGGCTCACCCAGTGGTTTTACCACCTTGCCTCAGCAAGTTGGCTCATTATGTGTGCTTGCCAAGTTGCCCCACTGAGTTGCTTCTCTAAGCCCACTCACCATGTCAGCTCACATGTTTGGCTCACAAAGCTGATTGTTCAAGTATGCTCACCATGTGGGCTCACCAAGTCACCCCACAAATTCATGTCAACAAGTCGATTGTTCAAGTATATGCTCGCCAAGTTGACTCTAAGTTTGCTCATCAAGTCACCTTGTTGAGTCACCTCAACAAGTTGACTCCTTAAGTTTGGTCACCAAGTTAGCTCTACAAGTCATCTCACCAAGTTGACTCACCATCTCATCTCACCAAGTGGGGCTCTCTATGTAGGCTCACCAATCTTCCCCACCAAGTTGCATCTCTAAGGCTGGTGATAATGTTGGTTTGCTAGGTCTATTCCCATAGTCGACTCACTAAGTCAATTGTTCAAGTATGCTCACCAAGTCGCCTCACCAAGTTGACTCTTTAAGTTTGCTCACCAAGTCTGCTCGCCATGTCAGCTCATTGAGTTAGCTCACCAAGCCACCCCTCCAAGTCACTTGAAGCAAAGAAAAAATTGGTGTCATTCAAAGTTACCATATCTGAAGGGATATAGTGGTTGAAAGTGCATATTAGATTCATGGCACTGAATATGATGGCTAGAAATTGCATATCAAACCCATGTAGGATAATATTAGTCTTTTTGTTGTAGATCGTACTTCATATCATACATTAAAGTGGTCATTTACTAGTCCCAAAGTGGTCTACATAAGCCTACAATAGCTAGCTAACATCTAGATGTGATACATGTTGATTATATGGCATTAAAACCTATGGATTGAATTGTTATAGTTTGATTTATGATTGATAATAGGTCTGTAATCTCTCTTTTTAGTCTTAGTAGTAAATAATAAACTCATATTTTTCCATATCATTTAGTTGTACATGGTTTGATTCATTGCATAGTCATTTCCTTTAATCATTTGTAATGTGTTATCATAAACAAGCATCAAAGTGAGCTCATTCTAATGAAGAGGGAACATGAATACTAGAAATATCATTAGAACCATTTTCATTGGAGCTAATAAAACAAGCACATTAAGCTCTAAACCTTGTTTGTGTTCCTCAAGTTAAATGCTTGCAAAACCAACCTTCAATAACACCATTTTCAGGCTGCATATAAATGTCCATGGCACTATCCTCACTATCCTTACCAACATAATCATTTTTCAAGGGTGGAACTTACTTTTCATTTCATCCTTGTGTGCACCTACTTGCAATAGGGTGAACAGTGACACAACATTCCTCAATAGAATAAAAGCATTGGATTACACATCCAGTGGATGCTAAGTTTTAACTTTTTATTCTTTGACTAAAATTTTGCTTCAGTACCAGTGTGACCTTTTCACACCTTCATAACCATTATTACTTCATGGCACTATCCTTACTATCCTTACCAACATAATCATTTTTTAGGTCTAAACAAGTTGAGTTTTTTGACACTTAGTCAAGTTTCCACATCTGCTATAGATGGAGCCAGAGAGGAGCTTGATTAATGCCCTCCTCTTGAGGCTCAAAACCCAAATTCGTCACAATTTACTCAGTCTTGCAAATTCCTAACTTGCAAATTTTCCTATTCAAATATTGCCAATTTTTTAAATGCAAGGTAAATACCATTCAATCAACTTTGATTACTATATTATCCATATTAAAAGCTCTGATCATTTGGAGGAAAAGAAGTGGAGCTTCAACACCTATTTATCTAGGACAAAGTACTTTCTTTTGCTTCTATCAACAATTTAACACCTTATCAGAAGAACCACAAATGACATAGCCAATACAATATTCCAAGTCTCCTCTAAGATGTTCCTGATTTCTTTAACACCAAGTGACTACCATTGGCATTGATCACCTTTTGTTACCATATTATCCATATTACAACTTCACTACTCTAAAATGATGTCTAATCAATACAAATTCAGAGCCAATACTTTAAAATGAAGTTAAATCAGTCTAGGTGTTAGAGTAGAAACATTCTGGAAAAAGATTCATGAGAAAACGTATTAGCATTAATCTTCAACTAACTCATAATTTATTGATTAGAATTGCATAACATCTATCTTTATCCACATCCTCAATCACCTTTTTTTTCTCATCCACTGGTGGGAATGGAATCTGCAATCAGGTAGAAACCAATTCCCATGTGATCTCTGCATGCATTAATTTTTGTTAAAAATAGATAGGCAAAATAGTATACAATTTGTTATATCAGAGTTCATACCTTGATTCTCCTCATCTTATTAGTGGATTTTGAATTGACTTCGAAGACATCTATTTGTGCCACAGTTTTTCTATTTGGCTCTTTATTGAGAATTTTATGTTTCACACATGAAAGAGAATGTAGCAATCTGACAATATCTTCATCAGTCAAATTCAATTGAGTCTTCACTTCTTAGTAACTTAGCCTTTTAGATGCATTGAATAGCAAGAATGATGATGCCTACGTATCATAACCATAGAGTAAGTTACACAAGGAAAAAGAAGTGAATTCCAGATATATCAAGTAAACTAACACTAACAAATGTGATGTATTCACTTTTCATATTTATGGTTTCTATAACACATCAATTTTAGTTTTCCTTTAAATAGATAGCATAAGTAGAAAATTAATCAAATTATCAATGTATGGTCATTAACAATTAATGACATTAACCATTGCTTTAACTTATCCTACCCAACTAATTCTTAACTAGAAACTGGAAGAAGAAATTTTCAATAATGATCAGTATAAAATGACCTATAATGCCATTTTATATGAATAAAGGAATCTAATTGTCAGCCAGTAATCAACCAAAAAGGAAATTACTTGGTAAGTAGTAACAACAAGTTCCATAGGCTTAGGGTAAAACTTCCCATTAATATTACAAGTACCCAAAGATTATATCCATGTAAGCTTTCTATGCTTTGTCTTTGTCTGATAGAACTGCTTGAACACCTCTATGCATCTTACCTACATTAAGTAGAAAAGGTCAAAATGTTAACTTGCTTTAGAAATTGGAAAATTTAAAAGGTATATTGTATACAAAATGGGCATACCATTTCTGCTGGCAGGTTAAGATCAAATGATTTGTAACTCGGCCAAAACCCAGTTGTAAAAACTATCACAGTCAAGTCTATGCTGGGATGTGCTTGAGAATTTTCATTAAGATAATCGTCAAAATGCCCTTGGTTCTCCTTTGCTAATGTTAAATCTGTGACCTACATACAAGCACACAGATTTTTACACAATTTACAATTAGATTAACTTCATTGATAAGAATCAAAGTGAGTTTTTTATTTATGTATGATGCAACATACCATTCCCTCCATTTTAGAAGTAAACTAACCACCACACTGTTGCTTCAGCTTTGTCAATATGCTTCTTTCATGATCATCATTTGCACCTTTATCAAACAAAAGTCTCTGTGCAAGCTTCTTCCTACAATTTTGACAAATATTAATTATATATCACAACACATAACAAGAAAAAGTCCTAAATTTTAAAATAGAATTATATGGATGAAGATTGTCATTCACGTCATGAATTCTAGATGTGTAAAGTTTTCATTCATGTCATGAATTCTAGATGTGTAAAGTTGCTATTTGTCATGTTTTATGGCCTTTGGCAGAGTCTGGGTTAATCTATACTTGATAATTCTAAACTAATACAAAAAAAGAATCTTCTCAACTATTTAATTTTATTTAGTTTTCATCTGACCAATTTACCTGTGAGATATCATTTGGTGCACTAGATTCTTGGGCAAGGCTTATAGATTCTTCACATAGGTGTGCAACCACAACTTTATAGCCTTCCTTCAAGGAAATTTTTCTATCTTCATCTGTGACCTCCACATTGAAATCTGTGCCTTATTTTTTTTGCTTGATAACGTCAATTTTCCATGTATGGTTTCATTAAACAAAACTATTTGCAACATTATATTAAAAAATTAAAAAAAAATTAAAAAAAATTCATCGCTCTACTTGCAAGTCGAGACTATAGATTCATATAGCCATGAGAGCCAAGTTTGTGTTGGCCAACCTTTTCTATTCTTGCTTTTGTAGCCACGGATGTGTCCTGTAATCTATTAACAATTTCAAACATCTTAGATTATATATTTACAAATATCAATAATTAGTGCATGATTACAATGTACTTAATACTATAATGGCATACCTCTTTTTTCCCTGTGCTGCTTCATTATCTCTATCTTCACATAGCCTTTTCTCTTTGCATCTTCTATTATTTCATTCCACTCCATCGGTGGAATCATAGGAGGATGGTCATACTTTGGGTTATCCTTAAGACCCCTTCTATATTGATCCCTCACAATCTTTATATGCTTTGCTGCTCTTTTCAAAAGTAGGCCAGTGTCAAAAATGTTTTTCCCAATTTTTTCCTCAATGGATGCAATCAACTGATTTTTTAATTCCCTAGCCTGTAAATTCCACCTTTTTAAAAACAAATAGATTGTTAGATCAATAACTTTAATATATTAAAATAAATAGAAGAAAAGAAAAATTATGTAGAAATGGCTTTAAATTATTAAAATATTTTTTATTAACCCCTCTTGAACGTGAGTTAGAGTTATGCCCTCTTTTAAGAGGTTTGGAGGCATTTTGGGCCCATTCCAAAACTTGATTTTTGCGCATTGCTTTGTTGTTCTTCAGAGGCTGCCAAACCTGTGGAGAAGGAGACCCAAGAACAAGAGTTTTCAGGTTTATAGGAAGGCTAAGGATGAGAGTTTGAAGCCATTCCATATGCATGCTCATATAGAGTTTTCCTTTGTGCTGAACAGTGCAAATTTGTGAGTTTTTGGGTGTGATTTTTGTAAGAGTTTGGTATTTTCGGTTGAGTATTTCATATCAGTTTGGGTTGCTGATGTATATCAGACTTTTAGATGTTAAAATAGAGCTGAATATATGTATTTGGTCATGATTATAATTCTGTGATAGATTATTAGTGTTTTTGTGGTGTTTTCGAGCTATTCTATGTTATTTTCGGGAGCCCGATGAGCATTGTTTTTATCCTCTATTTGGTAGCTGTTGTGTAAATGTTATAGAGATCTAGAAATGTCATTTTTTAGGCTTTTATGCTGCTGAAATTTCTATAAGAATTTTTCACTTTCATATTTATTAATAATATGTGAAGCTGTGAAGTTTTGGCACTATTTTCGACATACCCGATTTGGGGTTTATTGAGAAATTGGTAGATCTTCGAAATATTGGTTGTTTGATCTTAAAGATCTGATTAGAGATTTGAAATATCATGTAAAATTAGAGAACAAGATATTTCAGTGGTATCAGAGCTATGATCTTGCCAGCCTGATGGTTTGTAGAAGTTTGCATATCAGTTTTGACAACTACCCAAATCTTGCATGTCAAAATTTATGATTGCATGCTACTTTTAATCATTTGCATGTTAGTTCTTGGTGATTTTGGTGGTTGCATGTTGCTTCTAATCAGCCTCATGTCAAAATCTATTGTTGCATGCTACTTCTAATCATTTGCATGTTAGTTCTTGGTGAATTTAGTGGGTGCATGTTGCTTCTAATCAGCTGCATGTCAAAATCTATGGTTGCATGCTACTTCTAATCATTTTCATGTTAGTTCTTGGTGTTTGAAGAAGTTATAACCTATTGGGGTTACACTCTACTTTATCTAGAATCGACAGGTATAGTACAGAGTCTCAGAGGACAGGATCTTGGACAATTGATATCCAGAGCCAGAATAGTAAGAAGGATGGTTATTTAGACATTCGAGATAGACTTAGGAAAATAAGCCATGACATGTCTGAATAGTTGGTTGAGCACCACTGTATGACGAATGACATGTTGTCTGACCTAGCTAAGGTGGATAAGTTGACTAGATTTCTATTTGGAAAATTTTCTCATAGGGCAGATGACACAATTACCAAGAACTTGTATGAGGAGTTTGAGAAACTAGCTTATAGTTAGGCAGAGGTCTTAGATTCTACTCTGCCACAAGAGGTAGTGAGTTTAGATGATGATTATGAGGATTTTGTTATGCATGATGGTGAGATACCTGGTAGAGATGAGTAGACATTGAGCATTCATGGCTTTGCTGAGAAAGAGTACCAGGCATAGCTAGATGCTTTTTCACATGAGGTTAAGGCAGGTAGTGCTTCACATGATTTGTCTAGCTAGTTGAAGGTGAACAAAGATAGTATTTTGACTTCATTATCTCATCATGACAGGATGTGGGATATGATAGAGGATCATATTCAGATAATTCAATTATAGGGTAGACATAAGGGAGTTCAAGAAAAGTCTTCTTGTGTTGACTTGTAGGCGATTAGGGAAGGAATGGGAATGATGAAGTTGAGTTATTTACATCTTCTATCAGATCGTGACCATCTTCTTAGCCTTATCGGAGACTATTCAGATGCCTTGAGGAGGAAGGAGGAGGAAGTTGACAAGCTTTCTCACGAGCTTGAGGACACTCGAGCTTCTTTGGTGAATACTCCATTGGCATTACAAGACTGGGAGAGACATGGGGATAAGCATGGCATGGAGTTGAGTTTAGTTTCATCTTGCACTCTTGATACTCAACTTTCTGTGAATGGTAGATCATACATGGTCATTGATAATATTGTGAGTTCATCTTGCATTCACATCCAAGATACAGGGACAATGTCAGACAGGTATGTGGAGTTAGTTGGTATTGGTCATATTACTCAGGTGAGGAGTTTTCTTGAGTTACCAGTTGATTATAGTTTATGGATATGGAATCGAGATTTTTATATTGGCATTTGGGATTTAGTTGACTGGAAATCTTTAATACTTTTTGGTAGCAGTGATTGTTTGGGTGCTATCATGGATTTGATTAGCAGATTGCATGGTGTTGTCTTTTCTTGTGCTAGGAGCTTATCCGATGTTGGTATTAGTTTTTATACACCAGTGTTGGGCTTTGTTCATATATCCAGTCGACCATTTTTGTTGGAATGTGTTGATGATCTTTCATATTTGGCAATGTGTATAGATGAGTCTTAGGATCATATTGGCATTGATGACATCCAAGAGGATGCAGTGGGCAGTTTTGAAGACTTAGTTTCCTTGGTGGTTTCTTTTGGTACAGAGGAGTTGGATAACAGTGCTACAATTTTTGATACTCCGTATGTTGATATGAGCTTTGGAGTTGATTTGCAAGATATGGATGGTAATACTCTAGAGACCAGTAACCTCGAGGATGCTCCTTTAGACAGTGCGTTAGAGGAGGTTTGTAGGATACAGTCTAGCCAGTGCCATCATGTGTCTAGTTAGTTTAGAGTTAGTGAGCGAGACATTGCTATCGCTTGCCAACATTTCGATGCTACTCATCAATTGTTAGCAGTTTATGGATGGGGTTCTCCTACTAGTGATGAGCATGGATGGAATTATCTTTCCTTGACAGAGTTCCACTCTTTATGGGAGGCTATCTGAATTTTGAGACAGGATTATATGCAGTTGGTAGCCGACAGAGATTATCTTATGGAGTGGGGCAGTACAACATATGATGCATTGTTGGCCAAGGAAGATGAGGTGAGTGAGCTTACTTAGCAGCTTGAGGTGACTTCTGAGATTCTTGAGAGTACACAATTGGATTTCAAGGAGTCACAGTTTCATTTGGCTAAGGTGACCATGGAGTCAGAGCAACTATAGTCTTTACTAGATTCTATACAGTCACAAGCTATGGTGTCTAGTGATTTGAGGATGTCCGTGGTCAAGATTGTCAGAGATAGTGGAGATGGGAATGCATCCATCCTTGATACTAACATTGGCATATCAGGTTCATTCCTACTAGAGTCAGGTTTAGTTGAGTTGGGTATTGTAGTAATTGTTGTGGTATACCTGACATGGTGGTGGCCTCTAGTACTAATGGCATAGAGACTAGAGATGTTGTATCAAAGATCATGTGTGATGTTGGTGAGCCGGCAGTTGGCATGGTTCCTACTAGTAATATTACTCCATTGGTAATGTCTTTGGAGGTAGTAGTCAATTCCAACTTGGTTAGTGATCGATTGCAGTTAGTTTCATTTGGATTACAGTCTGAGCCACTGACTAAGATTGGCGCATTCTATCAGCACTACACTATGAGGTATGCTCATCAATTTACCTTTGATGATCATGTTGATGAGATGATGATACAGAGATGTACTTTGGTTCCTAGTGCTTGTCATAAGTTATGGGATAGTTTGATGCCTCAGGACGAGAGTTGTGATGGATATGACATGGTCATAGGTTCTGCAGTTGACAGCTTGATAGTACGTGACTTAGAGTAGGAGTTTGGGAGTGATGCTTCAGCATTTGTTGTTATTGATTCTACTCCTTTGGCTATGACATCTCTTGACTTAGCTGGTGGTAACTCACAGTGGGTTGTATCACTTGTTCATGGAAAATTTGGTTTGGGTTCTATTTCTTGCTATTTATCTTTTAATGTCTTTTCACCATCAACAGTGCATAGGAGTTATGGTTATGAGATAGTGGCCGGTGATTTGCAGAGTTGTATTGACTGCAAGAGTTGTACAATGTGTGGATTCTCCATACTTGGTACAATTTCATTCGGGAGCATTCACCATTGTTGCAGAGTTGGATTGTACATTCCATATAGGCCAGTGGGATGCATTGATGGTATTTACTATGCTGGCAGTTTAATTTGTCCACTTTACTTGGGTTCTGATGTTCTAAGATTTTGTGTCTCGTGGGTTTTTGACTGTGGCAGTGGTGATTTTGGAGTTTGGTTGAGCTGTAATTGTCAGTTTGATTATGGATTCCTCTTGGTTATATTGCAGAGGATATTGCAAGAGCCTATGTTAATTGACAGTAGTATAGTTCATGACTACATTTGGGATCTAGGTAGATTGATTGGTTTATTGTTCAACCATTGCTTGAGGACAAGCAATATTTGGGAGGGGAGGACTTGTCATGTCCCTTTTCAAATAATTAAAAATAATAGTTTTTGCCAAAGGCAGGCATGCCCAAGAAGGTGAAGTTTCAAAAAAAAGGGGTTAATCTTTAGAAACCATTGGACTAATAAATGAAAATTATTATTAAAATGTGTTATATTAACCCCTCTTGGACGTGAGTTAGGGTTATGCCCTCTTTTAAGGGGTTTGGAGGCATTTTGGGCCCATTCCAAAACTTGATTTTTGTGCATTGCTTTGTTGTTCTTCAAAAGCTGCCAAACCTATGGAGAAAGAAACCCAAGAACGGGAGTTCGTAGGTTTCCAGGAAGGCTAAGGATGGGAGTTTGAAGCTGTTCCATATGCATGCTCATACAGAGTTTGCCTTTGTGCTGAACATTGCAGATTTGTGAGTTTTCGGGTGTGATTTTTGTAAGAGTTTGGTGTTTTTGGTTGAGTATTTCATATCAGTTTGGGTTGCTGCTATATATCAGACTTTTAGATGTTAAAATAGAGCTGAATATATGTATTTGGTCATGATTATACTTCTGTGATAGATTATTTGTTTTTTTTTGGTGTTTTCGAACTATTCTATGTTATTTTCGGGAGCTCGATGAGCATTGTTTTTATCCTCCATTTGATAGCTGTTGTGTAAATGTTATACAGATCTAGAAATATCATTTTGTAGGCTGTTATGCTGCTGAAATTTCTATAAGAATTTTCACTTTCAAATTTATTAATAATATGTGAAGCTGTGAAGTTTTTGGCACTATTTTCGACATACCCGATTTGGAGTTTATTGAGAAATTGGTAGATCTTTGAAATATTGGTTGTTTGATCTTAAAGATCTGATTAGAGGTTTGAAATATCATGTAAAATTAGAGAATGGGACATTTCAAAAATCTAGATCTAATCACCTAAGAATGTATAGATTTACCCTACAGTAGATATTTAATAGGGTTGCAAGCCCTAAGTCCACTAACAAAGAACCCATGATCATCATCAACTAATGAATTCAAAAGTGGTGGTTTTTAACACTGTGTTCTAGTGGTGCTATTAATAAGGCATATGAGACTACTTTGTGGGTAGATAGGAATCAACCACTTCCCCCTCCTATTTGGTGACACATGGGTAGTAGGAAAGAACAAATATTTCTATTTGTGTGTATTCACACATGCATTTGAAATTTATAGGTTTTCTTTTTAGCTATGTCATCAAATTAGAGGGTGAATCAAGTTTTACTAGTCCAACTATACAAGGATTACATATAAACTTGTGCATAGGGATAACAAGTTATAAGAGTAATAACTACATAATAATGGAAGAAGTTATATTGTGATGAATGTGAGGACACATTTGTGATTGAAAGTGGCATATTAAATAAACTAAAGTCTGAAGAGATGAGCCATGAGAATTGTGAACTAATGATTCTAGCATGTCACAAATATCCTGTGTAGTAGAGGATTTCAATTTAGACCAACTTCAGGTCATATATTGAATATTGTGGATGGTTGTCACCTATGGACATAATTGTTACCTTTGAATAGAAAAAAATAGCTATACCATGTGCATCTATGGCTTGTAATTTTTTTGATATAAGGATAAAAGATTTTATGAGATTTGAGTGCCAGAGTTAGTACTTATGGTAAGGACAACATCTAAGCAATATCTAAGTTTGAATGAATGAAGTTAAATCTAGGTTGTTTTCTAAGCTAAGATCTTGTATTTTTAGGTATTCATCTTCCTTTGTTCATAAAATCATAACACCAAATCTGCTCTTGAACAGGATGTTGATTTCTTGAATGCAACTATTTTCCTATTTAAATAACTTATTAAAGTTTGTATATGAAAGAGGAACAAAGGAAATATTGGGCTACATAGTATGAATGAAATCTAGATCTAATCACCTAAAAATGTATTGATTTACCCTATAGTAGATCTTTAATAAGATTGCAAGCCCTAAGCCCACTATCAAAGAACCCAAAATCTTTCAAATGCACCATCTCTCATCGTAGTCCCAATGCTAAACTACTATCTTTGACTCCTACATACCTGAAAATCATTGGTCTATAACACCAAATTTCTCTAAGGTATTTTGTCAAACAACTCTTGTGCACTGTTTAGATAACTACTATTTGCACACATGTTTACAAAGATAGTGACATCATAAATATTGGACTTGAATCCTCCGATAATAATTTCTCATGGATCCACTTTGCCTTCTCTAGATCTCCCATATAAGGAAATGCAAGCACTCCAATGGAAAAAGTGAATGACTTGATTTGATGCTAGCTTTATGCATTTTAAGAAATATTTCTAAGGCTCTCAAACCATGGCCATCCTTGGCACATGTTGATATCATAGTGTCAAATATCTATAAGGCACTTTGTCAAACAGTTCAAATATCCATATCCATGGTTTCCATACATATTTAACATAGCACAAACTACACTTGGCTCAGATTCAAAGCAAGATCTAATCACATATCAAACAACACTTGACTTGGATTCAAAGCCATATTGAATCACATGTTAAACCATATTTGACTTGGATTCAAAGCTAGATAAAACCACACTCAACTTGGATTCAAAGCTAGATTTACTCACTCGATCATGTAGAGACTAGAGACTTACCCTACGATAGAGCTTAGATAACGCTACAAGCCTTGATACCACCAGCAAAGCATCCAAAATCCAACATAATTTCTTTCAGGTGCATCGTCTCGTGAAATAGTTTCAATGCTAAATTTTCATCTTCGACTCGTGCATACGTAGAAATTATTGAATCTCATAACACCAAATTTCTTGCTGATATTTTGTCAAACACCTCTATGCTTTAAAATTTGGCATACATCTTTACAAAATCCGACCCCACATATGCACCTGCTTCGATGCTATTTCTTTTGACAAGTTTGTGATTCTCCTCGCATTTTTCTAAATTCAAAGTTCATGTGCATGCCTTCATAATAAAGGGAAAAGTAATTTTGTTGGGTTCTATACCTGCGCACTACATTTGATGAAACAGTTCAAACATTTCTTCAAAGTAAACATTGTTGGCACAAGTGTGATCCCTATGTTCCACACAAACCTGTTGAATGTCTCCATTTCATTCAAGAAAAGAAATGCATATCATACAATTCGGCTTCTACTAGATTTCATTTTTAAGCTCACTTTTGAAAATTTTCCTTAAATTTTCTTCAACAATCCTTATCCCAACATGATATCAGCATTGTAATTTGTATTACCGTATTGTGTTATGTCTTTGTTATGTAATTTAACGATCAAGTTTTACCAATCACCATACGCTCCTTTTTAATTGTTCGGAGACAGTTATTAGTTATTTTTTAAGTATCGAATCTTCCTTAATTAGTGATTCTGTCTCTTTGTGAAATCACAATTTGGTGAATAAAATCTACATATAAAGTTAACCACATCACCGAGATATTAAATAATTTGGATCCAAATCCTAGGCTAATCTCTAATTAGTTTACACACATTTGGTCTCAAATCGAGGTCCAATCACTAATGTAATCTACATACAGGACATAATTATTTTAAGATTTTTTGCTAGCATTTCCCTAACATTTCTTATTGGAAAATGTTATTTCTCTCTTATAATAAAATAAATTTTCCATAGGGTTGAGCATCGTGTACCATTTTATCGACATGTGTCTCCAACTACCCTCGTTTAGCCAACTATTTTATGTTTTAGGCTTTGTGACATGTGTTTTGATTTCAGAAAGAATTAGACTTTATGTTATAACATTTAAAATTAGGCTTGAAAGAGAGCTGAAGCCAATGATCTATCTTACATCGATGGTCCAAATCAATTCTTTGACAATAAAAATGATAATGTGAAAAGTGATGATGATCAAGTTGGCAAAAAAATAACACATTATTAATAGAATCTTAATAAATTGGTAGACTACAAGTACAATATACATTGTGCACTTGGCATGTGGGCCATAGACCACTTGTGACTCTCTAAATTCACCAAAAAAGTAAATATTCTCTCTGTGGAAATGACATATTAGCTAACTATATTAATATTTTGTGTTATATGAAATAATTAATTTTCCTCTTACATTACAAAAAAGTTTATGAGCAACAAAAAAATCCTCTACATTTATTTGCATACAAAAAAAATTTAATTTGCGACAACTATTTTTAAATTTTAATATGGAAAGGAAAATTTTGCCAATAGAAAATAATTTTCTCATTTGCCTTGAATGAAAAAATCACCCTTGATTAGAAACTTTTCCTACACATTTAATGTTAAATTCACCAACATTTCACATATTTTACTCAAGAGAGTTTTCTTGAAGTTATCCTTCTCGGAGAATAATCCCTAAAATGAGAATATTTTTTGGGTTTATGAGGTGGCCACAACCATTACAAGTCCAAAGTCAATATGGTGATAAAAATATTATCCAAAAGCACAAGATTAAAATTCGAGGGTATCTTTTTTGTAGAGTATACCATTAAACTTGAAAAAACTTAATTATCAATATTGGAAGAAAGTGATGTGTTATTACTATTGAAATAAGATGAATATATAAATTTAAATAAACATAGCACAAATATAAAGTAATTTTAATGTAGAGTTGTTCATATAAGTAATTATCAACATTGTAAAAAAAGGATGTGTTATCACTCTTGAAATAAGATGAATGTATATAAAATAATTAATTAAACTAGATACTAAGAAGTTAAAAAATAGAATGAATTTAAATAAACATAATACAAATACAAAGTAATTCTAAGTGGAGTTGTTCACATAAGAAATTCCAAACTACTTAAATATAGGATCATTTAGGTAATTAACAATTTAAAAGTGACACTATACAAATTGAATGTGTTACATACACAACTAAATCTAAATAGACAAATCTTTAACGAAAAGAGGGGTGAATTTTTTATTAAATATCAAAGAGAGCTGAACAACACAAGAAACAAAGAGAACTACATAGCTTTATCCTAGTCCACAAGTTGAACCAACATCTGAGATAAATCAAGGGGAAGCATCCTAAGATCAAGAATGTTCCAAGCTAGCCCCTACTCAGAGGCCCATTTAGCTAGACAATCAGCCACACCATTCCACTCATAAGGGATATGCATAAAGGACACATAATCCAGAGAAATGCATAATTGAATGATATGTTGAATAACCATAGCCAAATACCAATCCACATGCACAAGGTTCTTATTATGCAATAAGTTCACAACCACCTGCGAGTCAGTCTCATAGATGATTCTTTTCTAGCCACGTAGACAACACTATTCCACTGCAACCAAGATAGCCAAGGCTTCCATGAGGTTATTAGTATGGTAACCCTTATATATAGAAAATAGAAACTTGATATCAACAAAACTATCACGCCCAACTCCCCCAATACCAATCAGACCAGGATTTCCCTAAGAAGAACCATCAGTGTTGATTTTAAGAGTTCTCGCCTTAGGAGGAGACCAACGTCCCTGACGATTAACATGCTAAGAGTGTTGCTTAGCTCTATTCCTAGAGTGGGTGTGGGGGATCGAGGGAGTGAAGCCCTAAAGAGGAAAGGAGAGGCGAGAGTAAATACCAGCATCAATAGGATCCAAACCCCCACCAATGTCACATTTAGCAAGGAGTGTTTCTTGAAGAGAATTAACAATTCTCCCCCACAGGTGCCTAATCTCAAACTACAAATCATGAAAGATCCTCCTATTCCTCTCAAGCCAAACATGCCATAAAATAATGGAAGGGTTGATAGTCCAAGCAACTTGAAGAAAAGAAGTCTTAGAAGGGGAATGGCCCAAACGGTCCCAGAATTTAGACAAAGAGGACACATGCCAAAACATGCATCCCCACACACTCCACCAGAGGTGCCAAATCTGTTTCGCAAAGGGGCACTGGAAAAAAAGGTGAGATATAGTCTCTTCACTATTGTGGCAGAGAACATAGATGGAAGGCCCCTGGAAGCCTCGCTTGCAGAGATTATCCCAAGTGAGACAACAATTGTAAACCAAAATCTAGAGGAAAAAGTTACACTTAGGCCATGAAAAATTATTCCAAACTTTCTTCCACCAAGAGACCTCCACCTCACCAAAAGTTGCTTCGTTAGCGCAAGGTACCTAGAAGAAATAGAATACTTGCTAGAAGAAGCACCTCCCCAAGACAAAACATCAGGTTCTTGCAATGAAATGCACTCCCTAGAAGCCAGTATCTGAGATAGTTCTAGTTGATCTCCCAGTGAGCCACCCAAAGGCCAATCAGAAGAATTTTTCCTTCTATAACCCACAGCAAGGCCCAGGTTAAAAGCCTCCTTATAATGAGCCACCTTATTCCATCTAGAAGAAAGGAAAGAATCGCAAAGATCCTGGAAGTGAGGATGAGAGGAAAGGAGAGGAGGATGCCCATTCCAAGAATCACTCCAAAATAGAGCCTCAGTGCCTCTGTTGCAGATCCAAAATAAACTTCACTTTACTAGATGAGCACCAATTTTGAGGGTATTCCACACCATAGAGCCTCTTCCCTCAAGAAAAAACTTGGAAACTTCTAAAGGTTCAACACCTGGTAAATACTTGTGTGACAGGATACGGGCCCAAAGCTAAGACTGACTAGTACACCAATGCCAATAGAGATTGGCAGCAAGAGCTTGACTGCACAAGATAGCAGACCAAAGGCCAAAGCTTCCTTTTTTTGACCTGCAAAAAGTATCCCAATTGATGAGGCTCCATTTGGTATGTTGCAAATTGCCACTCCAAAGAAATTTATGAGAGAGGGCATCAAATTCTTTAAGAAAATACACTGGGGCAGCCTGAACCATGCTTTTGTATATGGGAAGAGCCTGAATTATAGATTGAAGGAGTGTCACCCTACCAGTAGTAGAGATCCACCTATGAGTCCAATTATTGACCCTTTGTTAAATTTTTCCAAGAAAGCTTTGCCAAAAAAGCCTAGGCTATCTACCCACCACAATAGGGACCCCTAAGTAAGTCAGAGGGAGAGACATAATCTGAAATCTCAAGATATTAGCAATCCTCCGCTGGATCGGCTAAGTAGTGTTGAAGAAAAAAATAGAGGACTTGTGGTCATTAATTTTTTTTCTAGAGACAACCAAATAAGTATCCAAGGTGAGCTGAAAGGCTTTAGCTTCCTGAATCTGAGCTCTCCTAGTAAGGGTAGTATCATGAACAAACTAAAGGTAAGAAAGAGCAGGAAAACCATTTCTCCATTTCCATCCTTGAATCAAATTTTGGGAAACATGAAACTTGAGAAGTCTACCAAGTCCCTTAGCCATAATGATAAACAAATAAGGTGAGATGGGATCTCCTTGATGAAGACCTCTAGAAGCCCCAAAAAGCTCTGTCAGTTCACCATTAAGAAGGACCGAGAAGGAAGGAGTAGTAACATAGCTAAGAACCCATCTAACCCAATCTTGACTGAAGCCAAAAGAAAGAAGAACTTTCTGCAAGAAATCCCAATTGACTTTGTCATAAGCCTTACCCATATCAAGCTTAATAAACATAGCACATTCCCTAGAAGTACACATAGAGTGAATAGCTTTAGAAGCAATAACCACCCGATCCAAAAAAAAATTCTTGCCACAAAACCCCCTTGTTCCTCAGAGATAACCATAGGAAGGCAAACCTTAAGCCTCTCTACTAGGAGCTTAGTGATGATTTTATAGACTACATTACAAAGAGAAATAGGCCTAAAAAAGTCTGGCTGATTAGCCTCTTCCTTCTTTAGAATAAGGACTAAGAAAGTAGCATTCAAGGCCCGAAGCATTTCTTTGTTGGAAAAGGACTCCTGAACCACATCCAAAAGGTCATGATTTATAATGTCCTAAAATTCTTGAAAGAATTCAACAAGGAAACCATTTGGCCTCAGAGCTTTTCCCTTCCAGAGAATCATTGATCTCCCTAGTCACAATAGAGGGAATACAAGACAATATAGTATTCTCCTCAATCTCTATTGGAGGTAAATCATCTGAAAAAAGAGTAGCATAAAATTGAATAGCTTCCCTAGAAATAGCTTGAGAAGAAGTTAGACGTGTCCCATCAGAAGTAACAAGAGAAGAAATGTAACTCCTATTACATCGAGCCTGCACAGATTTATGGAAAAATGTAGTGTTCTTTTCCCCTTCTTGAAGCCAGTCAACTCAATCCTTTTGTTTCCAATAAATTTCTTCTCTAAGATCCCACTCAGCTAAATCAGCAAAAGCTTTAGACTCTGCAATGCAAAGAGCTTTTGAAAAACCTAGATCCTGAATCTACCTAGTAATAACATCAAGATGATCTTGAGCCCTCTTCCTCATAATATGGAGATTACCAAAACCATTCCTATTCCAATGCTTCAACTTCCTTTTAAAAAATAGAAATTTTTTAGAGAAGGAGAACATAGCAGTGCCATAGGCTAGGCCTCCTTGTCTCACCATACCAAAACAATTCCTATTCCAATGCTTCAACTTCCTTTTAAAAAATTGAAGTTTTTTAGAGAAGGAGAACATAGCAGTGCCATAGGCTAGGCATCCTTGTCTCATGAAGAGAACAGTCTTGAAGCCACATCAACTGGAACTTAAAGGGAGGGTTCTTGGGGACAACAACATAACTAGTTGTGAGCTTAATAGGCTAGTGATCAGAACCTCTCCAATCAAGGATTTTAGAAGAGAGCGAAAGAGAACCAGAATTCCAAAAGTAGGAAATAAGGAACTGTCCAATCTTTAAAAATTTAAAAAATAAAGATATTCTTAGATATATGGATTTATTTTGATTAGGTTATGATAAAACATTGATGTTTTTCTTAACATAAATGATTAACAAGAACCTATCTTTCATATGTCATTGACACTATTGAACAAATTTCCTATAATAAGTTATAAATTTATTTAATTTAATTAATTCATATTATAATAATTCTTTATTGAATATTTTATAGTTAGAAATTATAAATTAATGGTAAAAATTATTATTAATATTACATTTTACATTCATTTTTACAACATAAATAAGGTGTATATTTAACTGAGTAAAAATAATATTTGTAAATATAATTTACACCAATTTATATTGAGATATTGAAAAATCAAAGAATAAGTGACATAACAATAAAATCTCATTAACAAGTAAAATGATAAAATGGATAAAGAAAAAATTTCCATTGATAAATGCTTTAAAACTTAATATCATATATATATATATATATATATATATATATATATATATATATATATATATATATATATATATAAGATTTGTGGATTAAATAAAAAATTTAAAAATCACAACTTTAAGTTATGTTGGAAATGTTAGGTTCATATAAATAAATGTACAAAAATAAAAGTAACCTCTTACATAAATAATAGAATACATATTTGAACTTAAAGAGAAATACAATTTGCAATAATCTATAGTCTCAATTCTTTAAACCTACCTTATAAGTTGGCTATGTGGTAATGAATTCATGAATAAATAATGTTACATAATTATGTAATATAAGTTAGAATGTTAATGACACTATATGATATATTATGATTAGTCTCAGTTTTAAATGTGTAAGTGAAATGTTTAAGACTTCAATTTGATGTATGAAATAAGTGGAAGGGAACCACCATTCCAAAGATTGAATTTAAAAATGAAAGTTTGAAGTGTTCTCAACATTTTCATGTTAGTTAAGTAGATCATTTAAACACATTATTGCAAATAACCTATTGAGAAAAAAGAAGAAGATGAAACTAAAGGGAATTAATTCTTGTGAATATTTGTGCAAATGAAAGTGAGTCTGAAACAAATGTGAAAGCTCTTAGGTGTAAATATGTAACTCATTACATAAAGTTATCACCTATTGTATGAAAAAAATCTTTGAAGTTCTATTTTATTGTTGTGTGTAAATTGACATAATGATTTTTTTGTTGAAGCCCAAATAATAGTATTGAAACTTTATTTTTTTAAAATAAATACTAATATCTTATTATCAAATTTGAAACTTATATTAGTAAAAATTTAAGAAATAAAGTGAAATACTACATTAAAAAACTTTAAAAAAATGTAAATATGAGGAGTTCATAAATACATTTTGATGAGTTTGAGTGCATACTAAGGACATTTTTAGTTCATTTCTATTTCAATATTAGTTAATAGGAGATTAGTTCATTTCTATTTCAATATTAGTTAATAGGAGATTCAAGGAAGTTAGCTAACAATAATCTATTCATAAAATAAAAACTCCATTGGTGAGCAATAAAAGTTATAATTTTTTTAAAGAATGTATTAATATGATTAAAAATATTGATCATTGATTTAGTCATTTTCTTCTAGGTGACTAATTTTTTAGTCATTTATTTGATTATTTATTTAGTTACTTATCTTTTTCCAACCTTGTCATTTTACCTGATGACCAAATTAGTTATTTATGTAGTCACTTGTACTTATAAATTATAAAATTTAATCAATTTTAGTTACGTGACTAAATATTTTAATCATGTGACTAAAAGTTCTGGTCACATGGTCATTTATTTGTCAAAATTTTACTAGTGACCAAAACCATGAAAATTTTAATAAAGAACAACGTAACTAAAGAAAAAAACCTAAAAAAGACAATATTAAAGTGGAAGGAACTAGACTAATTCTTCCACCTTATCTTTCATATCTTGTTGAATATCTTTTATCTTCTTTGTGACCTATATGATGTCTTTGTGGTTGATATGAGTCTCTTTCTTCATCTTCTTTTTTTTTGTTGAAATAGGTATGTTTTTCTAGGATCGACCTCAACATCATCCTTCTTAGAATCCTCTAGGTTGAGCACAAGCTTCACCTCATTTTCCTGATCCATGTGACTCAAAACCTTGCTCATAAACTTGATCATATTATCTAGAAAATTATGGCATCTATTTTGTGCATCTTTAGTCACTTTTTCCATTTTTTCAGTCTTCTTCCTCATCTCTTATATTTTCTCTAGGTTCCCCTTCTTCTCAACCAACTTCTCTTTCTACCCTTTCTCATCCATTTTACTTTCAATGTCATCCATTTTCCCTTCTAATGCTCTATATTTTAAATTCAAAATATAGATGGAATCAAAGGTCCACTAGTCCAAATGTATGGAATACAAGGAAACCACTTTAGTATTATGTTAAATGCTATGGGGAGGATCGACAACTAGGTCTTTCATGTCATCCTCAGTCAACTTAATAATGAACTACTCATCATCCACCACTTACAACATAGTAATTCTTTCCTTCCTCTTCTCTTTTTTCACCCAAAATGATTTTTCCCTTATATTAAGCTATTTCATTCTTGGATATAGGACTTCAGTCTCCATCCCTTCAATATATCTTCAAGAGAAATACACATCATGATTAATTGATTCTTCATAACAAAAAATCCTAATCAATTATTGAGGTTCTTCATCATTTAATTTATTCTGAAGAGACATTTTTCTTTAATATTTGTAGCCATAGGGGAACTTAACTCATCTCGAGTTACCTGAGAATCTTTATCTTTTATCACTAGAGATATTACCTCATGTTGATCCAAAGACAAAAATAGTGGGGAACTCAATACATTGCCACCTCTAATTGTTTTTTTTCCATGAACTCATAATTTTATACTTCTTTTGAGTTATCCATTTTCATCTCCACTTTCCCCTACCTTTCAATCTCACCTCTCTCTACTTCATACTCACTATATTCTTCATTTTTAGAGATAAGTTTAGTGTAATTAACCTTATCCTTCATCATTTTGTTAGTATTAGGGGAGTCCAACCATCATTCCCCCTAAAATTGTTTTGTCTTTCCCCATTATTTTTGTTGAACCCAACTTTTAACTATTGTGTTTCACCATTTTCTTTGGACCTAGGTTAGGGAAAAATTTATCAACATAAGTATATATCATCCTCATCAAACCCTTGTGTATGATGGGTTTTTTGGGATTGGACCTTAAAGAATTTATAACATGTGAGCAGTGATAAGTTAGTGTGGGTTGAACGTATCAATGGAAGATAGAAAGCTAAAGATGAGCACAAATTGCTAATGGATAGGAGTGTAGGTGATGGTAAGAGGGAACCTTTTTTTTGTTGGAATAATGTAGTACTTCCCAAAGTAGGGGTGTTCCTTTAGCTGGCTTTAGGTAATAAGATTCTCATGGGAGATAGACTTTAAATGTTGGGTATAGAAAATAATTTCCCTAGCGCTCTTTATGGAAAGTGTTTTGAAGACACTAATCATTTGTTATTAAATTGTGTGTTTTTTCAAGAATGTTGGGCATGGGTTACATGGAAACTAAGTTGGGTAGGCCCTTTTCCCTCCTCATTAACTCATATGGTGGAAAGTTAGCCTTTGATGCAAAGCTCCTTTTTTGTTGAGATTCGGAGGATGGTACCTTCAACTGGAGGTGGAGCATTTGGTGGGAAATAAATAAAAAGATCCTTAGGAGAGAGTATACGAAAGTGGAAAAGATATTGGTATTAATTAAAAAATTATTATTTAAATCCATTAATGGTTTTAGACATAGAAATAGATTTATATCCTCTTCATTCTCAATAATTGGAAATTAAGAAAAAATCATTTCAAAGGGGTGCTAGTGTTGAATCAGTCAAAGAAATAATCTAGGAAGCTAGTTAAATGGGTGAAATTGAGTCCACCTCTTATCAAATTAAATTTTTATGGTGGTTCAATGAGTAACCTGGGTAGATCTAGGTTAAGTGTGGCAGTTGGAGATCATGAGGGGATAAATTTAAGTGCATATTACTTGACAAGTTTGATGGATCATGTAATGTGGTAGATGCAAACGATTTATTGGAATGTGTTAGGTTCACATTTCTTTTGGGATTTTTAAAGATTTCATTAAAGGATATTCCCTACCCATTATATTGGCTTTGATCCATAATAAGATAATCTATTGGGAATTACAATATGTTCTTCAGGAGGTTTGGAGATCACTGCCAAGATTTCAAGCATAGACAATAACTCATTGTTTTAGAGGGCAAATATGGTGACATGTTGGTTTTCTTGTTTTGGGAACCTATTATACAAGGTTCTATTGTACTAGATGGATAAGATTTAATAAAATAGTTAGTAATCATGGTTGTCCAACATCTTGACAAAGGAGATTCATTTTCAAAATTAACAGGGAAGAGGGTAGATTTCATATTAATGGGATTCATATCTATTACACAATGCTATTTGGGATCCTTTGGTATGATCATTTTAGTGTTAGCAAGTTTTTTTTTATCATCATCTATAGTAGTTACTATGGTGTTCTTTGTGATTGAAGTGTTGTTGTCTTCCTTCTTGTAGCAACTTCCATTTTTCTTCTGTGTGATGTAGTAGTTACTAGGGTGCTCTTTGTGATTGAAGTGTTGTTGTCTTCCTTCTTGTAGCAACTTCCATTTTTCTTTTGTTTCTTTATCAAGACATAAAAATAATATCCATAGCCAACAATTTTGTGGTTTTTGTCTACATGGGCTCTATAATGGATAGTGGCGTTATCTTCAACATGTTAAACAAAGAGTGGAAGGGAGAGAGCTTTTTATCTAATTATATGTATGGAAATCATATATAGCTTAAAAGTTTTGATTTGAAGATTATCTCAAGTATAAAAATTTGTTGGTTAAGAAGGCCTTTGACCTTTTGGTAAACAAATATAATAGTAATCTATTTTCTTAAGTTTTTCACCATTCTATGTTAATTTTTTAATTTATTTCACTAAAGTATTTTATTTTTTAAATTAAATTTTAAATAAAAACTTTACTGATAAAAACTACATCCATTTCTTTTATATTTTTGTATTTTTATATATTCACTTTTAAAAAATAATTATAGTACACTTTAATGTATGACCATCATATGCACTGTAATATATGTTTTTTCTTTTCCAATATCATCTAAGACTTTTGAAACATGATACAAACAATTCATTTAAATAAATATGTATTAATACAAGAATCTTAAACAAGTACTCGATAGTGTCTAATACTTACCTTAGAAGAAATCATTGTAATAAAATCAAATATTTAAATAATATATTTATTTTAAAACTTAAAGTAAATTATTTAGAAAGATGAGTAGAAATAAATAATTATATTAGAATATAAAAAAATTTCAATTGTCATAAAATACATGTTGGTATTTTTTTCTTTATAGAAAATTGAATAATATTTTTATATAAGATTTAGTAATGTATGCTATGGCATAAATGAATCAAAAAATTATTAGAAAGTAGATGCAAAATCATTTAGTTGTCATTGTAATGGACAATTATGTTATAATCTAAATTTAAAACCACTAATAGTAATATTCAAACTTGTTATATTAAAACTGGTGATAAAATTGAAAATAAGTAAATAATATTCAAATAGAAGAAATTTTTTAATTATCGCAACCTCCAAAAATTAAGGTTAAAAAATTAGTTTAAAAAATATAATGTAAAAAATTAGCATGTAGTGTTTAAAAAATACATTATTATATAAAAATACCAAATAAAATGAATTCTAATTGGTACACAAGAACTTATTTAATTACAATAATTAGAATAATCAAATACCATGCATATTTAGAAACAGAACCCTTCAAAATCTAGAATATTTTTGCATTAAATGAAAGTGCAAATATGCATTGATCACCAGCTATAAAAGATAAAATAACTATTAAGAATCATACACCTACAAGAGAGTGGTCTCCTATTATAAATGTATTTCACTTTGGGAAAGCCTTGTTAAAATCCTTGTACAATTCCATTACACTTATACATTGTAATTACTATGGAGTAACTACAAAAGAAAAATTGTAAGCTCTAAAGTAACACAATTAAAAGGAAGAGAAGTGGAAATTGAAAAAAAAAAAGAATTCTACATGAAAGACACCATTTATCTTCTTTACAAATATTTCTTGTCCTTAGATAGATCACTTGGATTTCTATTTTAAAATAGAGTTGAGGATGTATCTCCCTTATGAAAATGCATTTTGTAGAGAAAAAATGAATAGTTTAACAAAATTTGTGCCCTTATAGCCTCTCATAATTGATGTATTTGATCTCTTTGTTGCCTCAACAACTACATTATTTAATTATTTTATGATATATTTCTAATAAATTTTAGATATGGATGGTGACATTTTACATGGCTTGGATTGTGTGGTGGTTGAACCTTCTAGTTGAAGGAATGACTATGCTTCATATTGCTAGCAAACTAGAAAGAATCCAAGAAGAGGTTAGAGGATGGAGAAAATCTTCATTTGGGAACATTTCCAAGGAGAAGAAGCTGGAATCTTTTCAAAATTATTTGGCATACGGTAATGCTAGCACTAAACATCAACAGGAGGTGAGGGAATATCAAGATAGGTGGAAGACCTTTTTGAATCTTGAGGAGATCTTCTAGAAGCAAAGATCTAGGGTGCAATGGTTGGAAGAGGGTGATCAAAATATGACCTTCCATAAATCTGTGTCAAGGAGAAAATAGAGGAACACCATTAACCTCCTAGTTGATGATAATGGTTAGGAGATAATGGAAGCTAAAGAGTTAGAGGTTTGGACCAATAGCTATTTCTAGGAAATCTACAACTCCCCCTCTATTTAGGTTAGACATAGTATACAAGAGGTTTTTTTAAGACCAATTTATCTAGTGGTAAATAACCAAATGAATGAGGCCATGAATGGTAAGATCAAGAGGAAGAGGTAAGAAAGGTAGTGTTTAACATGAACCAGTACGAAGTGCTAGGTCCTGATGGTTTCCCCCAATCTCTTTTAGGAATTCTGAGATATTGTTAAGTATGATGTAGTTCACATGGTGAATGACTTTGTTAGAACTTTTAAGTTACTGAAAGGAACTTAAATAGACATTCATAGTACTAATACCTAAGATGGAGGACCCTAAATGTCAGAAAGATTTCAAACCCATTATTCTTATCAACACAATCTATAAAGTTCTTTCTAGGCTTATGTTCAATCATATCAAGCTCCACTTCATAAGTTTATAGGAAAAAACTAGAATGGTTTTGTGCTAGGGTGACAAATTCTTGATGTGGTCATAACCATTCATGAGGTAATACACTCTATGGAGAGGAGCCTAAACCTAGCTATGGTCCTTAAACTTGATATATCTAAAGCTTATGACAAGGTTAGGAGAGAATTTATGTTGGATATCCTAACTAAAGTTGCCTTGAATGATAATTTTATTAAAATTACTAGGATAGCTATGAACATTGTCACATTTTCTATTCTAGTTAGCAAGGCCCTTGACATATTTTTATCCTCCTCACAAGGTCTATGTCAAGGTGGCTCCCTATCACCTTACCTATTCATCATTGTGGTGGTGGTGCTAAATAGAAGCTTAGTGGCTATGGGTAACTCAAGCATAATAAAAGGAGTCAAACCTACTTCTGTGTGCCCCCCACAAATTATCAAACAATTTGTTGATGACACCTTCTTATTTGGAATCTCTTTTATCCATAGAGCTAGGGATTGAAAAGAACTTTTGAATCAATATGAGGAGATCTTAGGTCAATGCATGAACTATCAAAAAAGAAAAGTATTTTTTAACAAAGACTATAGTTTGAGAGATAAGGTGACCATGATATTGGGTTGTTAGGAGGCTAGACTTTTAGACACATACCTTGGTCTCCTATTCACAATTAAAGAAGTTTTTAATCAATATTGGAATGGCCTAGTTGAATGCTTTCAAAGAAATATGGTGGGTTGGAAGGGAAAGATCTTGAGAAACACGGGGAAACTCCATAATCTTTTATCCTCTTTGTAGAGTATTCCAATATACTTCCTCTCTAATTTTAAACTCCCTGGTAGATATAGAGATATACTTAAAAAAATCCAGAGGAATTTCTCATGGTCAGGTTCTATAGAGAAATCTAGGATGAGCTTGGCGAGATGGGAAAAATTTTTTCATCCTAAGCCCCTTTGGGGATTGAATATTTGGAGGATACGATTCATGAAAAAGGACCTCCCAACTAAGGTTGGCTAGAGACTAATCAAATACCTAGGTAGTTGGTTAAATATTGTGAAGGCTAAATATATGGTAGGGGACTTGATCTGTCACTTTCTCTAGACCCATCCTCTTACCCAACATTCAAAAATTTGGAAAAATGTGATGCACACCCAAATAATTTTAATGAAGGGTACTCACTGGGTGGTGAGCAATGGTAGTAGCATTGACTTTTGACAAGACCGATGAATTTAAGACAACCCCCTCATGCACTCTAAATTCCAACCCTTGAGAGAGGATTTCAATAAATAAATTGACACTCTTATTCAAAGCTATATCACTGCAGAAAGGAAATGGAAAATAATTCATAATATTGAAGGGATAGGGCTTACTTTGGAGCTCTAAAATCTTGTTCAAAGTTATAGGATCTCGTCCACCCTGATTGGTGACTCTTTGGTCTAGAGACTTACCCCCTTAGGAGAATTCATGGTGAAATCTTCTTATCCATATTTTCTTGGGGAGGATAGGCCTGTGGGAAATTAGAGGAAGGTATGGCACCCACAAATCCTACCAAAGATAAATTTCTTTTGGTGGATGATGTTACACAAGAATATACTAACCATTTTCAATCTTCAAAGGAGAGGCTGCCAAGTAGCTAATTGTTGTGTTTTATTTTGGAAAGAAGTGGAATCTATCCCACACCTTATCATCCATTGCCCTTTTGTGTTTGAGGTTTGGAGGGGAGTCCTTGTACTATAGGAAGTCTAGTGGTGTGCTAATGAAAACTTACACCAATTTGTTCACTGGGATGAGCTAACAGATCACCCTTATCTCAAAAGTCTATGGTGCATTATCCCCTCATATGTCTCATGGAAAATCTAGAAGGATCATAACAAAAAAATCTTCAAGGAGAAAGCCACTACTAGTTTTTGCAAGACTTAGTAGATTATTAGACTCTTAAAGGAATGTAGTAGGATCTGGCAATGGAAGCCCCACCCCCCTTAAACTGCCCAAGAAGACTTGATATGAAGTAGGCTTTTTCTTGGAACTTAGGCCCAATGGTGGCATAGTTTGATAACACCAAACTTATGGCCAAGCCTACAACAATGTAGCATCCCATTACTAAAATTTGGTTAAAACTTAATTTTGATGCTTTGGTTGTGGTTGGTACCATTGTAGTCAGGGGTGTCCTATAGAATACTATGGGGGAGTTGGTGGTCATTTACACTAGGAACTATATAGGGGGTTCAAACAATGAAATGGAAGCCTGAACCCTTCTATGGGGATTGAGAATTGCAAGAGTCAAAGGAATTAACAGATTGGCAATTGAGGGGGATTTGATGTTGATTATCAAAGTGGTTTAACGAGAGGGTCATAGTAGTTGGAAGATCAAAATAATAATAGAAGAAATTTGCAAGTTGATGGAGGGGTGCCAAGAGATCCACATGGGCCACATTTACTATGAAGGAAATGGAGTGGTGGATGTGTTGAAAAAATTTGGACATAATGCTAAACAAATTGTTGAATGGGAGGATGTCAACCAACTTCCATCATCAACTCAAGTGATGATGGAATGTGAGCATACTTCGCATAAGGAAGTATGAGTCATTTCGATAGATGACATGCCTTTATGAAGTCACGTGGGTGGGAAGGCTAGTGGATTTGTTTTCATAAAGTTGATTTTGGGCAAGATAGTGTGAGCATTTTTCTTTTATGATCCCCTCACAGTGGTCTTTAAATATTTTGAAAAAAGGACAAGTGGCATCATTATGTTCAAATGTGGTGAACCTCAAAACCGAGATGACAAGGAAACTTTTGTCAAATCCCACTTCAACTATATCTGGTGATGGTTTAAATTAGAGGGAAAGGTATTGATCACACATGCCACAGAGAATGGTTTCTCATATTCAAGGAAGCCTTGTGATCTTATAATGGGTTTATTTTTGCCTTAACATTTCGGCTTGAGTGTGATTTATTTAGCTTTTTATGGCTGCCACTGTAGGAAGAGGATGTTGGAAAACTATGAGAAACTGCTGGTCAAGCTTGGTGAAGAAATGGGTGCCAATGACTACATTGAACCAATAGAGATCGAGGAGTACATTAGGAAGAGTGAGGCCACTTAAGTTTATCTTTGGGAAGGATGCCTACTTCCATTTATGGAAGGTATGGAAAAGCATGATGAGCACATCTCAATGCAACTCATAAATTTCTTGAATGATAGGAATGTTAACATTAATGGAATGTTGTTTGAAATTATAGAGGAAATGGTTGCTAGGGTTGGTGGGTTTCCCATGGAAGGAAAGAATTAGCATAAGAAGGCCAGGGTGGAAGATGAAACTAATTTAAGAAAGTTTTTTAGACCTAATCAGGAGCTGGTTCACACGATCTTCTTACACCCTAGGATGTGATCTATTACAACATTATGGGGTATATTACCCTTGAATATTGGTCACAAGTGTTGTATTACTACAATTTCCCATTTCTCAACCATTTTAGGAACCATGATCTGATTTCTTTTCCTTACCATTTTTGTATTCCATGGAGGACTATGTCTTTAAGGCTAGAAAAATAGATAAGAGGGTAGACCTTTTTATATTCTCCACCAAGGTTTCATGTGCATACTTTACAAACACCACCTTATCTTGAACTCATCGCTTTTGGTCAACCCTATAGCTACTGCTACCTCCTAGATATCCATGAACCCCACCCCTAGCTCTAGCCATAGAATGGCTAAGAAAACCCTGGTTTAGAGGTTAAAATTAGCATTATTGAGTCTAATATTGACACATGGAAGAAAAAGAAAACCACTTGGAGGGCTAGAAAACATCTCCAAATGGATAATTTCAAGTACCCCC
Organism: Cupressus sempervirens; assembly: GCA_028749045.1. Taxonomy (NCBI): domain Eukaryota; kingdom Viridiplantae; phylum Streptophyta; class Pinopsida; order Cupressales; family Cupressaceae; genus Cupressus; species Cupressus sempervirens. The sequence goes on along the minus strand of CM053792.1, from coordinate 398,850,496 downwards.
TCAATAAGAATTTGGCTCATAGTCAACTGAGAGTGAGAAGAAACCCACCAAGAGGAAGAGTCCTTATTAGGATAGCATAAAGAAGGTTGTCTCTAGCCCTCCTAGCCCCTCACACATCTTGGACACCCTAGAAGCTATCCCTTCCCAAAATAGAAGTGGGTCGGAGGACATCACCTCCTCCACGAAAGGAACTCTAAAGGTGGGGGGGGGGGGGGAGAGGGAAACATAGCAATGGTCAGAGCCATAGCAAGGTGAGGCTAGATAGGCTAGAGAATTCCATGAAAAAACTCATGGAGAACAACATTGGCATCTATGAATAAAATTGAAACCTTGGTGGGATTCTCTACAAAGATCGTGCACTCTACTACCACCACTCTTTATTTCTTATAGACGAGTAGCGATGAGGAGGATTTGGGAAAAGAGAACAAAACCACTAGTTCCATTTATGAATTCTTGGTGGAGGATTAGCTCAAAACTGTTCTTGAGAAGCCTATCAAAGAAGATGGAGTAGATATTGTAGACACCTAAAAAAAATTTAGAAAAAAAATATTTTTATTTTCTGAAAAATTTCCCTGATGACATCATCATTAATTAATTAATTAATTAATCAATTTATTTATTTATTTTTATGCCATTAAATCCCTTTATCTTAATTAAAAATATTTAATTAAGGAATCCCTCCCAAAAATGTTTAAATCTTATTTAAACATTATAAATTCACCAAAAATCCCAAAATAAATAATTTATTTATTTTTTGCCCAAAATTTGGCCAATTTCCTTAAGACCACTAACCTCTTCCAAAATCTTTTAATCCTTCTTTAATTTTGATTAAAGGCTAATCCCATCATTTCCTACCCCTAATCCCAACTCAAAGTATTTAATTAAGATTAAATATTAATCCTCATGTTTATTAAAAATATTGTAATAAATTACTCCTCAACCCAAACCCATGAAATAAATAAAATTTTATTTATTTCCTAAAAACCTTATTTATCCTCATCCTAGGAAGTTCTAGACTCTTCTAGAAAGTCTTCATCCTCATCCAAAGTGTAGACTCTTCTAGAAGATGTCAATCCTTATCTTCGATCCTAATTCTAAGCCCCCCTAGCCTTGTCACATTCCCTAAACATGGGTTAAGACTTGCTAACCCAAGCCAAAGCCAACAAATATCTCCTCCTTCACCCACCCTCATTAAATGCCATCCACTTGGCCATCTCTAACAAGCCTAATCTAATCTTAACCCTAGCCTAATCCAAGTCTTAATCATTTGCACATTCCTAAGTCAAGCTTAAGACTTTCTTAATCCAACCTAAGTCAAAATATCTCAACTCTCTCACAAATATCCCAACCATAAAATTTTATGAAGCCCACAAAGCCATAAATGACTCTTACAAGCCCATTCATTGCTCTTACAAGCCATTATGAAGGTCTTTATGAGCTTTGAGCCTCCTTTGTTGACCCCTCAACCCCTCTTGTTCTAATCAATGACCCTGTGGCATGTGTCACTCCCTGATTGGTTGTAAGGAAGCATAATCTATGTGTTCTCCTCTCATTCAATCTAAACCTTCCATAAGCTTTCTATGAACCTTGCATCCTAGCCCTTGTTCCCTCAAGCCCTTTGCCTATTTAAGGAATCCTCGCCCAAACCATTTTAACACAATCTAGAAAGTAAAGCCATAATGCCATTTTGAGAATCCATTTTTACATCAAATCCATTCACCAAAATCTATCAAAAATCATCCATTGAAGCCCATTTGAGCATTTGAGCATACATACATAATCAAGCCATCTTAGCTATTAGACACACCTCTACATCAAGTGGTCATCCTCATTGAGAGAGCCTATCCATGGCTCATATTCTCATTTGAGGACTTAACTTTGTCTCTCATGAAGTTATGTTAAATTAGTATGCAAATGCTTTTTGATTATTTTAATTTAGTGTTTCTAACATACTAAAGTAGCATATATATTTTGGCACGCCCAGTGGGACCCCGCATGGGTCATCTTCATTAGCTTTTTTAGTCAAGTTTTGTATGTCATTTGCTGATTTTGGCTAATTTTTCTTGTTTTTGTGATTGGTAGGATTGTATAAATTGGTTTTGTAGGTCCACATGAGCATGAAAAAGACAAAGGAGCTCATAGTCTATCTCATAGTGTTTGCAGATTTTTCAAGCTTATAGGTGGACAAAGCACTTGGAATTCTTCTTCCTCTTCTTGTCTATATTCTTCTTCTATTCCGTCTACTTTTTCTTCTTCTTCTTGAGGGATCTTTGCCTCTTTTTTTAAAAGAAGCAAAATCATACACACTTTTTTTTAAGTGCTTAAAATGAACCCCCAAATCATACTTAAATCCGTTAAAAACTAAAAATTTGCAAAAAAAAAAAAAAATCTTTTAACAAGTGAAACTAAACCAATCCAATCATTTGCATCCTTGCAACATCAAGGTTTTAGATGCATTCATGCAAAGTTAGGAACACTTCATTTTTGAGAATTTAAAAAGAACTTCAAGTTTCCATTTCAAAAGGTTCAAAATCAATAGTAAGTGCACACTAACATCTAAATCAAACTCAAAGCATCAATCAAGGATAAAATGAACCTCATTTGCAAATATTTTAAAGTTCTTTTAAAAATCTCATGAAAACTAAGAGTCCTAAATAGTTGCCAAAATTGTCCTAAAAGCTTTGTTATTTGTTCCAAACAAATGTCTTGTTACAAAATCTTGAATGTTACTTAGGTTTTTCATGCATCAAAAAAATTTAGGAATATCATTTTTGGGCTCAAAACATGCAAACTAGAACACAAAATCTTGAATGAAAACCAAAGTCCAAAGAGTCATTTTCACTTCTGAGTCCAAAACAATCTTGAATGATAGAAGTTTAAAAGAAAGCACTTCAAAGTTCTTAAAACAACACGCAAAATCTCAATCTTGAATCCTCAAAGAAAAAAAACTTGAATGTTTAATCACTTGTCTTTGAATGGATGTTGCTAAAATCACTCTTGAGTGTCATGGATTAAAATTAAGTTTTTTTATTTTTTTATTTTTTTTTATGAATGCATGATTAAAACAACAAATCCAATCTTGGATGTCATAAATCAAATAATCATCTTTTGGGGCATAAAAAGAATCCACATTTTAGAAACTTTCTAAGTTATAAAAAAAAATAAAGACACTCTGAGTGAATTTTTTGTTTGATTCACCCTCTTTAATCACCCATCATTCTAACCATTGGTTGCAATATCAGTGCCATATATGGGGATGGGTCTACCTAAGAAGGTGTTAAGTGCTCCACAAAAATCAAATTCCACTCACTTGAGTTTTTATTGGTTTTTCTAAGATAGAAATTTTTTTGAATGCACATTAGTCTCGCTCACACTTCATTTGGGCATAAAAATTGAAAAAATCTTGACGTGGAGGACCTCTGGGCATGCACTTGAAATCGATCTTTACACACATCTTTGTTTTGGGCTTAAAACAAACATACACTCAATCTTGAATGCCTTAAAGAAAATCAATCAATACGTGGAGGGCCTCTAGGTGTGCGAGTTTACTTTTTGTTGAGCCTAAATCTTCTTTGTGTATTCATTCTTCAATCACTTCTCTTTTTTTGGTGCATTTCAAATTAAAATTGAACTTTTGCATCTTAAATCACGTTTGTTTCAAAAAGGTCTAGATCAGAAAACTTAAAGTGTTAGTTGGAAAAGAACTCTATCTTTTAGCCCGAGATCATCCAAGTCTTCTCTCCCCTTGTCATCTTTCGAGGCCATCTTGGGTGCATAAGATTAGGATCCAAAATCTTGTCTTAGCTTTTACGAGGCCTGCTTGGGGATTTTGTCACCCCTTGGAATGACCTCAACCCCAGCGTTCTAGCAGAGTATAAAGATCGGGAGGTGAATCCAAAGACACCTCTCTTGGGATCAAAATTTTGTCACTTGGGCTAAGCCTCAAGGAACTTTATACCCTTGAGAAGTGAAAGAGGAGAAGTGGGTTACCGCTCCTCTCGGCTGTGTGACATTGTTTTGGTTTCATCTACGAATTTGGGCCTCCATCTACAAATTTAGGCCTCACATACTTTGCATATATCGAGGACTCTCTAGCTAAACCAAATTTCATCCTTGTCGAAATCTTCCTAAGATGTTGGTGTGTTTGACGTGCTTGCTCCAAACTTTTTTCTACTTGTTTATTCATAGCTTTTGAATGAATGTTTGCCAACTTTGGTCAAAATCCTAGAAAAGAAAAAATCTCTCAGCTCAAGGCATACTTAGCGTAGTCACTACCTCATCAAAGAATCATCCAAGCTCCCCTGCAGCAACCAAATCTCTCTAGTTCTTTGCTTTAGAACAATCCCAAATCCAAAGTTTATCCAAATCATCCCCCTAGCCAGCTAGAAAACCAATCCAAAATCACCCAAGCCTTTAAGGAATTGTTGTTACTCTGCTAGATTTTGCTATCCAATCAATCTATCCAAATCCCTCATTCTCCCCAAGGTTATCCCTTTGATAGATATTTGTCTAGGGTAATCCAGCCTTGTCACTTGTCATCCCTCATCACCTTAAGCTAAAGGTTGGGATCCAAAAGTGGTCAATCTCATATCATGCCCATAGGATCATTTGTCTATCCTCAAGTTGACAACAAAAGCCACCAATCCTGCACATAGGAAAGCAAAACTCTCACTTTTTGACAGCATACCCTTGAAGTCTTCCATCCATAAGAAAGCCAAAAATTTCCAACCAATCCTCCTTAGGTCTGTCATGTAGCTTTGACTCTCCCTAGGAAATCTTTCGTCATCCAATTCAAAATCTAAGCTTAATCCAAATCCAACCATGAGCTTCCTTGTTCATCCATATACAAGACCCCATCCCCATCCAACTCATCACCAAAACATGAAATTCCAACCCTATCATGATGAGTTTGGTCGCATTGTCCTTTCTTCGACTACATCCTATTCCAATGATGATGAAAATCTTGTTGACTGTGATGGGTATCTTGAGAGCCTTAGATGCCTTTTGCCAACCATCCCCCAAAATCCAAGCATTCCTCCAAACTATCTAGTCATGCCATCTCATATCCCAACTTCTCCTCCATCACCCAATTAACCAAGCTTCCAATCTTCCACCCCCATCACAGCAGCTATTCCTGTCAATCCACCACCTCCACCTCTGACACATGAGTCTCCCAGGAATCTCCTAGAGGAAATATAAGAAAAGCTGCCTCCAATAGTTGATAAGCCATGTCATCTAATCCAACCATGTGAAGTAGTCAGTGATCAAGTTTCCCCATCTATAATATCACCTCGATCTCATATAGTTATCATCCCCATACCATCCATCAAATTGCTTAAAATCCTTCCACTTCCCGCAAGCATCAAAATGCCACCACCTGTCAAATCCCTCCAAGTCCTATCCACATCACATCCAAGCATTTCCCAAATCTCCCGTAATGACCCTTATGCATCCATCTTCTACTCACCCATCTCCACTACTGAATATCCCATCTATCCATCTACTGCTTTTGAACAATCCATCCCTTCACCTCCTATCGCACCATCCACTCCAATCCAATCCTATCATGATCCTGTCCAAAAGCATGTTGACATCCCCCAAAGCATAAATGGAGATATCATCGTACCATGTCTTCCATCCATAGTGAAATCACCATCCCCTCCATCTCCAAAACCTCAAGCCATACCTCCTCTATTGCAGGATATCTTTTCATCCCATCAGCTAAATCAAGATCCTATCCTACCATCTCCTCTACTCCATGCTTCCATCTTACCACCTATCTGAGCTATTCCACCATCTATAATCTACCCTCTTGGTCACTTATATTCATCCATGGTGGCCCCCTCTTAGTAGAAGAATTAAGAATAGTATCTCCCCATTGCAGTACATCTAATAAAGCACTTCTACCATTTTCTACAAGCAAAAAGTTTCCTCAGCTTGTTCAAATGCTCAATCGATGGCATTATCAAAGTCAAGGTTTAGGACCAAAAGAGCAAGGAATTAGAAAGCCTATTATTGCACAAAAAAATCTAGGATTTCATGGTCTTGGATATGTATCCAAAGGCTCACCATCTAAAAGTGTTGGTACACGCCATCCCCAAACCAAGCCTATCTCTAGCCCCACCATGCCAGCCTCCCATTACTCCTTCAAGAAATCTTATGTCATCCCCCCTCCACCATCTTTGCAACCCAAAACAACCTACCATATCCCCCCTTCATCTGCTAGATCCATTTTGGGTCCTTATGTCCCAAAATCTATCATCCTCCATCCTCCTATCAGCCATCATAAAAATCCTATTCTCTCCATTCTTACGCAAGCTCAAAAAAGGCACATATTAGGGCACATCATCCATCATCATCCCCCTACATGCTCTTCCATATCCTTTCCATCTCACAAAGCTTCTCCTAACCATCTTCCCAAAGCTTACCACAACAATGTGAATGCCAACTTCAAAATGCATAAAGCTAAAAATCCACATCCTTGGCAATCATATGTCTATTCTAAAAGACATACTCCAAAAAGGTAAAATCCAATCAAAGAATGCAAAACAATGCAAAAGCCTATGAAAAGAAAATCCAAAATCATGTGGATCCCAAAGAAAAAAGTTGAAACCCGATGCATAATGGCATCCACCATTTCTAATCCCCCATCCAGTGACTCATGTCCCCCATCTCCTAACTCCATCTTGGGTGCATATATCCCCAAGCACGCTTCCAAAAATCCTCCATCAAGATCGTATCTACCATCTATCCCCCATATGCTCTTTTCACACCCATCCCAACATGTGCCAATGTTGATCCTGCAAGCATACCCATCTCATGCTCCTTTCCAGAATTTTCATCCCTCCATCTCCTACCATCAATCCCATCTAATCTGATCTATTGCATAAATCATACATCTGGTGTACCAACAACTAGCAAAAAAATTGAACATTCCAACAGCCAGTGAAAAATCCCAAAAAAGCCAAAAATAGCTAAAGAAAGCCAAAATCATTCTAGCTAAGTCCAAACTCAAAAAAGTCAAAAAAGAAAAGAAAAATAAAGCATCCACTAGTGCAAACTTGGCAATTCAAGTGCCTTGGACAAGTACCATTATGAAAACTTGGCAAACAAGCATCATGCGTAATCTAACCATCCCCAGCTTAGCCTATCATCCTCATGCTTTTGGTGACATCTTTCCATCTAGCTCCATCTTCCAATTTATCCACCTATCTTTCATCCTCTATCTTTTATCTATCACTATCCACTTATCTTCTGCAACCTCACCCCATCATCCCAGCTATCATCCATCTCCCTAGCGGCTTTAGCTTTTCCATCCTAGCTTCAATCCTATCACATCCATCATAAGACCTCCTTCCACATGTCATCTTCTGACTGGGGGCACTGTATTCCTTGGAGATCTTGTCTTGTCCATCCTCCCTTGTCATTGGTATCTCGCTCTAGGCTATCCCCATGTAAATCGAATGTCATCCTCTCATTAGCCATTCATTCTAGCGCCATCTATTAGCTCAGCTACCACCAACCTTAGCATTGTCCCCATCCATGGTCGCACATCTATCATCATCATTGGATGTATCCTGCCAAATCCATATCTTCCGCTATCACCTAATCCTTAGCTTCTGCATCTTGCACCAACTTGAGCCATCCTGTTATCTTATCATCTAGAGCTCCTATATAGCTTGTAAATAATCTTGTATCCAACGCTTGTATCATACTTTGTATCATAGCTTGTATATCCAATCTTGTCCAAAACAACTTGTACATTTGTACCATATCTTGGTCCGTCATCTTGTACATCCTCTTTAGCTTAGTACCATTGTATCTATCCAAATTTTGTTTTAGTTCATCCTTGATCAGCATTTTGCACACATCACACATATCTTGGTTAGCTATTCCAATGCATCCTTTAGCTAGATCTCCTATCACCAAAGTATTATCGTTCTTAGTTCAGCTTGCCAAATGTATCACTCATCCAAATCCACCAGCTTAGGTGATCTCCAATAGATCCTTGTAGGATATAGCTTTCCTCATGTCCAATCTTGGTCCATTAGTACCTCATCCTACCTATCTCATTGGCAAACAGTTCTCTTTTGGATTTTTTCTTTCTTTTGATTTGGAATCTTCCTTTTGGGTCTTGAAGTATCTTTTCCAAGCAATCTTTTTTGTTCCCTCCTCAAGGTTGCCACGATCTTCCATATCATGGTATTCTGTGAATGGGGCACTCTGAGTGTATGATTTTGATCAAGTCTTTCATTTGTTTCATTTTTGCTTGTGGGTTACCCAGTGTCGGTTCCATGCTATTTCCTCCAGGTTTCATGTGCGATGTTGGGGCAATCCTTGTGTGTTTGTTTCAAGTCAATTTGTCAATCCTCTGGATAGTTGGTGACATGGCCTTGATGTTCTTGGTAACCTTGGCAATTAACCAACAGTCCTATAGAAAATCTAGTGCTCAACTACATGGTGGTACTTCTCTTTGAAGTATCCCCCTGCTCAAAAAGCTTCAATGGATTCCCTTCATCTCCATTATCCCCCATCCATATCCAGCATCTGTCTCTCCTACCCCATCTTATGCATCAGTATCTCTTTGAATTAATCATCAATCTTAGCTTTAGGGATCCATAATCCTAGTCTTAGGGATCCACCCATCCAATCAATCCACCAAGACTCATCTTTGGAGATCCACAATCCTAGTCCTAGGGATTTTTGAAAGCCATCTTCTGCCAATCTGACTCTTTGAAATCCTATTGCATCAGCCTTATAATCCCCTCATCCTTCTCCCTATCCTGGATTCCTTTTTATAGCTCTCTGCTCCTTCATCCTCCACCTTCGCTAAAGTCTTAAGCTTATTTAGTCTTGTGCCTCTAATTTTCCCCTTTATCATTCTCCCATAGTGAGAGTTTGAGCTAACTAAACCTCTTGTCTTAAGCCACTCTTCATCCTCCCACCCACCAAGATTCTTGTACTTTTCAAGAAGCTGTTGACCATCGCTTTCTCTCCTCGCCACCTTTTTGAGGGGGCATCTCGCAGTCCATTCTCTCCTCTTCTGCTCTAGCCTTGGGCATCTTATTTTCTTCTCTTTGATGCCATGCCACTTGCAACATCACATCAAAGAGGGGCAAAATGTAGACACTTAAAAATCCTTTAGAAAATAAAATATTTTTATTTTTTGAAAAAAGTCTCTGATGACATCATCATTAATTAATTAATTTATTTATTTTTATGCCATTAAATCCCTTTATCTTAATTAAAAATATTTAATTAAGGAATCCCTCCCAAAAATGTTTAAATCTTATTTAAACATTATTTCCTTATTTATTAATTATTTAATTAATAAATTGACCAAAAATCCCAAAATAAATAAATAAATTATTTTTTGCCCAAAATTTGGCCAATTTCCTTAAGACCACTAACCTCTTCCAAAATCTTTTAATCCTTCTTTAATTTCGATTAAAGGCTAATCCCATCCTTTCCTACCCCTAATCCCAACTCAAAATGTTTAATTAAGATTAAATATTAATCCTCATGTTTATTAAAAATATTTTAATAGATATCTCCTCAATCCAAACACTTGAAATAAATAAAACTTTATTTATTTCCTAAGAACCTTATTTATCCTCATCCTAGGAAGTTCTAGACTCTTCTAGAAAGTCTTCATCCTCATCCAAAGCCTAGACTCTTCTAGAAGATGTCAATCCTTATCTTTGACCCTAATCCTAATCCCCCCCCCCCCCCAACCTTGTCACATTTCCTAAACATGGGTTAAGACTTGCTAACCGAAGCCAAAGCCAACAAATATCTCCTTCTTCACCCACCCCCATTACATGCCATCCACTTGCCCATCCCTAACAAGCCTAATCTAATCTAAACCCAAGCCTAATCCAAGCCTTAATCATTTGCACATTCCTAAGTCAAGCTTAAGACTTTCTTAATCCAACCTAAGTCAAAATATCTCAACTCTCTCACAAATATCCCAACCATAAAACTTTATGAAGCCCACAAAGTCATAAATAACTCTTACAAGCCCATTCATTGCTCTTACAAGCCATTATGAGGGTCTTTATGAGCGTTGAGCCTCCTTTGTTGACCCCTCAACCCCTCTTGCTCTAACAAATGACCCTATAACATGTGTCACTCCCTGATTGGTTGTAAGGAAGCACAATCTATGTGCTCTCCTCTCATTCAATCTAAACCTTCCATAAGCTTTCTCTGATCCTTGCATCCTAGCCTTTGGTCCCTCAAGCCCTTTGCCTATTTAAGGAGTCCTCTCCCAAGCCATTTTAACACAATCTAGAAAGTAAAGCCATAATACCATTTTTAAAAGCCATTTTAAAATCAAATCCATTCACTAAAATCTATCAAAAATCCTCCATTGAAGCCCATTTGAGCATACATACATAATCAAGCCATCTTAGCTATTAGAGACACCTCTACATCAAGTGATCATCCTCGTTGAGAGAGCCTATCCATGGCTCATATTCTCATTTGAGAACTTCACTTTGTCTCTCATGAAGTTATGTTAAATTAGTATGCAAATGCTTTTTGATTGTTTTAATTTAGTGTTTCTAACATACTAAAGTAGCATATCCAGATGTAAACAAGGAAGAACCTAAGGAGAAGAGGAATGTGGAAGGTGGAAGGAAAGCAGGAAACTAGTCTTGGCTCTATTTTTTGTTGTTTTTTATTTTTTTTTACCTAATGAACTTGGTGCCCTATGAGGTTTAGTTGTGTACATGTTTTTATCAAGTATTGGACTGATAGCATTAATAAGTCTATTAGTTTCTAGTATGTCTTTACTTTTTCTATGCTTGTTAGGAATAGGGTAGATGATAAGAACTGTTCTAGTTTGGAGATTTTTTGTGTTTGTTTTTTGAAGTTTAAAACTAGTATCAGTTAGATAGGTCGGTGATAACCTCCAACTATTTTTGGTCAACCCCTTTTGTACTCTATGGTCAACCCCCTTTCTTTTGAATGCTATCTAATATGTCAAAAACTCAAACATTCAAACTCAGCTAAAAGGAAATAACATGACTTGACAACTGTAATATAAAGATGCACTTCTTTGTTGATGCACACAATTCAATAATGACAAGCTTTCCTTCATTCAACAAAAAATCTAATTATTGTAATAAATGGAAAAGAGAAATGCAATAGAATATCCAAAACTCAATTTCGCACTTTAGGCTTTTTTAATCTACTCATACCCAATTTTGTATGAGGATGTATTCACAAGGAATGTTTTCTCTTTATTAATATTATATTCCATGTAAGCAAGTATGAAAAATAGAAATAGTCCAATGTGTAGTAGTGGTTGAAATTAGTTCCTTTGAATTTATATGGCATTCAACATAACCACACTATAGAGTTGTTCCAAAAAAAACCCATGAATGTCCATTCACTACACTTTTATTTATTATTCTCAAATGTTGGTGAAGAATATGATGTGGATGAAGAAAGTAGAGGCCCTAATCAAATAATGCATCATCATAATTGTGGTAACAATTGCTTTGTAAGTAAATAATATCTTCCATTCCACTTTTATATACAATAATTCAGTGATCATGTATGACAAAATCAAAACCTAACATTATTTCTTTTGCATTTGTTGCTTAAGAATCTATTAAAGTTGTGCCCCTACTGAAATGAATAGCATCGAGGAGGAAAACTATTTTTGATCTAAGAATGACACCAAGAAGTTATTGGAAAAAATAAAACTTCTATATGGTAAAAGTCTTCACATAGATGTTAAAAATATTGTAATCATAGTGGGATAATACTACAAATCTATAATTCCTCCATGGATCAAATTACAAATCTAGAGCATGTCGATCTTCATCTTCTATCATCATATTGGATCTCTAAAAAAGTATAATAATTTTCACATCAAATGAAAGTTAGATGATGAAAATGGATATGAAGCTTGGTCTAAAGGTTTAGCAACTAAGTAGAATGAATGGTAACATTCAATGTGCCTCTAAATTCGTCCTTTTTCCATGATAATGAAATGATATATTTCTTCTTTCTTGACCAGAAATAGGATCAAATCCAAAACTAAGGATGAAGGCAACTTGTCACAATATCTATGACTAGCCTAATTAGTATTAGTATAATAGTTGAGACCCAAACAAATATTTTTAAAAATAGTAAATCTCATAGTGGATGATACATTGTACACAGAAATGTATACACTTAATGTATTTCTAGTGGAGTTTATGTGGCTCCTCTTCTAGTTGGTAATAACACCGACTACATATAGAGGATATGGATGAGAGTGGTTGAGAAAACAATGAATTCCTACAAGCTAGCAACAAAGTATGCACTAAACTAATAATGCATCCTTTCTATCATTAATATTTACCCTTGATAAAAAAAGGGGTGGTTGTTGGATTCTAATAATTTGTGTAGAAAAAAACTAAGATATATGTTACATGTTTGGATTGAGAAACTTTGACACCTAGTTTAATTAAGTTGATTTTAAGTCCAAGGAAGAAGTGTAGAAAATCCATATTTATGATTGGAATTTTTTTCACGCAAAGTTTTGATGTTAACAATGGATGTGTCTAAATCAAACATATATTATTCACATAGGGTACTATGAGAACCAAATATTCATATATTATCATTATATGTATATTTAGATTAAACTTGTTTCTTATGAAATTTTTAGATGGAAGATAAGAATTATTTTTATCATACCAAGCTCTAGGGATTTTTTTGAGGCTATAGACTAACTTCTTGAGCTTCTATAATAAAAAGGAATTATGTACATACAATCATGTTTTCTCCATTTAGATCTAATCCTTGGGATAACCATGAAGAAATTCATTATTCAAATCCATGTAATGAAGCTTCCATCTTTTTGCTAACACAATGACAAGAACCAACCCAAAATATTTTATTTTTGTGATTGAAGAAAACAAATGTCATAGTTATCTCTATGAACTTGTTGGATACACGTGGATAGAAAGTTTCCTTCATATCTAAATCAAACATATATTATTCACATATGTACTATGAGAACCAAAGAGTCATATATTATCATTATATATATATTTAAATCAAACTTGCATCTTATAATATCTTTTTATAGAAGATAAGAATTACCTTTATCATACCAAGCTCTAGGTATTTTGTTGAGGCTATAGAATAACTTCTCAAGATTCCATAATAAAATATAATTTTGTACATACAATTGTATGTGTTCCATGTAGATCTAATCCTTGAGATAACCATTTAGAAATGCATTATTCATATCCCTGTAATGAAGTTGTCATCTTCTTCCTAATAAAATGGAAAGAACCAACCCAAAGGAGTTTATTTTTGTGATTGAAGGAAAAAAAAACATCATAGTTATCTCTCTAAACTTGTTGGATACATTTGGACACCAAATTTTATTTGTATCTACCCAAATTTAAATCTATTTATTTATTTTCTATGTGAACTCATTTATACTTGATAATATTTTGATTAGATGGAAGTAGAAAGAAGTGCCAAGTTTAATTCATAGGAAAAAATGTCCTCTTTCTCAATAAATAAATTTCAAAGAGGATTCCTTGTATCCTCTCCATAAATTTGAGGAAAGAATCCTTGTATCACATAAGTATAAAAATTTGCATGATGAGATCAATACCTAAAAATGCAAGTGGGGCATCATTTATATTAGCCAAGATCCTTGTTTGTTAATTTGTCACAACATATGCTAAATAATTATTAGATTTCCAATTTGATATAGGATCTTAACTGGTATCTACATTCATGCTCATGCTCACCTTATTTAGATTGACACGAATCTTAAATTAGGTCAAAAATATTTTGTCTCACTTTTGTAATCTAATAACAAGAGGCACAAAGGTGGTGACATGTTTCTCTTGAGATTGATGCATTGGATTTTCATCAAAGTAGACTCCCTATTTAGTAAAGACCATTTCTATGGAAATGTCTAGCAATATGTAGTACTTTACACCATTTGGATGGTTAAAAGATGCATTATTTTATTTTAGGCTCCGATGTCTTCCTCTAATTAAGAGGACTATGATCCTCTGCATGTGATTCAAAAAGAAGGAAATGTGTATCTATTTGTTTGCATGCCACTACACAATTGAAAGGTATTTTTCTTATTAAGCTATTTTTTGGGGAGATCTATATTATATATATGAAGCCTGCTTTATTTTTGGGAAGAGAGACCTAGTATGCAATTTCTTACAAATATTATTTCTTCCTCTTAACTACCTCATTTTGACATGGATTCTATAGAATTTTACTGTCCAACTATATTCCTTATCATCACAAACATGTTAGACATCACTTTTAATATGATCCTTATAATATGTAAAAATGGTATCACATAAAAGGGAAATTTCCCACAATTTATATGGCACATTGTACAATACAAAACTATTTCAAGAAAAGCATGATTAATACCACATAAAAGACGTCAATGGAACCATTATAAATTCAATTATTTATTCATTTTGTTGGTTACAAGTGAGAAGGAAATGGAAAACTATAATTTAAATAATATTAAATAAGAATACATCTAATCTAATTCAACTAAGAAAAATGATTCAAATAGAATGGAGAAGAACAAAAAGAATCTAGGAATGAAGTGGTGGAATATATATTTCAGATCCAAATTTATAATTGTTAAATTTTTTAAGTTACCTATAATTAAAGATCTAAAGTGTTGAGAATTATAAATTATTGTACCTAAAATTTAATTCAAAAAAAGAACACACCACCATAATTGTCATGTATCAAGGATTTTTATCTAACAAATTTAGGATAGCTTTGTGAGTTCTTTTATCTTCCTAGATCTTTCTCGATAGCTTTATAAAATTTTCATATAGACAAAAAAAATGGGGAGAAGGTTGAATAAAGGAGTTTATCTTGGTCAAACCTATTCGTAGGAACCAAACATAAAAAATGGAAGTATATATGACTTAAGGAAAGATGAAATAGAAACCAAATATAAATTGTAAATCACTATATTGAAGTTACCATATTTTCCTTTCACAAAAAAGTAGTTAATTTTGAATAAAATATAAATCTAGCACTTAGTTTTTTTCATTTTTATACAACTTATTTTATCCTTTGTAATTCCTATTTAAGACATATAACATAGTTAAATAAACCATTGAAATATGGATTCACTATTTTCATTTAGTATCAATGAACTTTATGAAAGCTAATTCTTCTAATATGAAGGATGAATAAAATATTTTGGTCATCTTCTACATTTTCTTGGTACATATAATTGACATCCAAGGATGATTAAAATACAATGTATTAACATCCAAAACATCAATGTTTTTGAAGGGAAATTTTTTTGGGATCATAAAGTTTTGAGAAGCATAGGTGTAATGTTAAATGATGGAGTGTTTTCCTATTGTATGTAATGGCTTTGGAAATTCTTCTTAATTTACATTCAGATTGAGAAAATGAAAGTTGCTAGCCTTTTGGTGCATTAGTGTTATACATATAGGTTTTGAGCATAGAGATAAACTCATAACAGAGGGTTAAGGTTCTTGAGACTCTATTTTCTTGGTGTTTTATAGAATAGTTATAGTGTCAAATAATCTCCCATGAAATAAAATTTTGTGCACTAGAACTATCATCATTAACAATTAATTAGAACTTGATGGTTAAAATTTTAATTCATCCTTTTAGCTACCATTTTTGTGTGGAAATTAATATTTATTTATCTTATTCTATATTGTAACTTTAATAATTTTTCATTGGATGATGCATGGAATTCCTTAAAATAGTTTGTATAAAGTTTGAGAAAATAGTGGATGCAATGTATCAATTTGACTTTTAGTTTGTGTTATTTGGGTTTCAATAACTAAGGACAATTGATGCATTAGCTACCATAAAACTACATGATATAGATGAAGTGGAAAAATGGATAGCCAAATATCACAGGCCCATTTCATTCATTGTTTTTGGCTTGTAAGATTCATCTTTACATCATATCGATTTTTCAAATACATCAAAAGAAATATTGTATGGACTTAAAACCTTATTTCATTCACAAAATTATACTAGAAAAATGTTAACAAAGCATAAATTGTTTGGGTTGAAGATGAATAAAGGTGATAATTTTATTCAACATATAAGTAGTTTAATTTTGTTAGAGTTTTAGGTGATTGTATAGCACCCCCAAGATCAAATGAAATACCAAGATAACTTCCACAAGAGAATGGAAGGACAATTACATGAAGAATAAAGAATCATATTATTGATAATGGGCTTGATTGAAATCCAATGGATTGATTTAAAATGTAGATAATGGGACTCCTTATATAGGAGAGGTGATAAGAGACAATGATAAGGAGAAGATAAGATATCACCCAAACAAGGTGGAATCACATGTCTACTGAAGGTGGATCATCCTCCATTATGCAATGAAGTAGGTACAATGATGAGGATGATAATGTGATAAGTGCACTAAAGGTGGAATGAGATAACAACTATGACCACCTAGAGTGGAATTATCCTACACCATGTGTTTAATTGAGGTGAAAACTCCTAGGTGTCTCAATCATGAAATACTATGTAATTCATTATCCTAAGTAAATTTAAGTAAGTGTAATTAGTGAATATTTAATTACACCAACACACTCCCTTAAGTGCAACTCAAGGGAATGCACTTAACCTCAATGCAAGATGGGTCTCGACTACTAGGCCATTTTAGATACCCATGTACAATATGAAAAGAAATACATGAAATGTAATCCCTCATAAAGTAGATAAAGAGAGAAAACCTCATGGGAAAAACCATCCTCCAAAAAGAGAGATGGAAATAAGATGCACAGATGGATGGAGTACTCAAGACCCCCAAAAAATTACATACATCATGTATATACAAAGAATAATTCCCCCATAGGAAGGAAATAAGGAAACATGATATCCCCCCCATAATGAAGAAGCTCCAATGTACATGAAGAGTACTTGTAAACAAGAGATAATCCAACATTTTTAAGAAATATGTCTCTCCTTAGGAGGAGATAAATACATCAAATGATGAAGAAGCCACTCCATGTCAAAACCGAGGAAGGAGGAAGAAGGTCTTCATGTATGCATCTTTGAAGACTGAATAGGTGTCTCCAAGCTCAAATATTCTATCAAACCATCAAGCTAACCTATTAGATGTGAGAAAACAAGAGAACATGAAGAGTTGGGAAATCCAATCTCTAAAGAAGGTGAAGAAGTATCTCAAAGAGAAACCCCCTTAGATGTATTAACCAAATTTGCATTATGAGACTCATTTGAAAGAGCATCCAAGAACTACACTACAAGATCTAAAGCATAAACATCATCCTACTAAATAGAAGAATGCATTTCTAAAGAAGTAAGAGGTGGAGGAGTAGAAAGTTCAACACTTGTCTCAAGAAAACAATGATTCAAGTGTCCAATGTTGTCCTCACATGAATTATTCACATTTTATAAAGGGCTAGGTACATCATGAATATCATCATCATTATCAAAAAAATGTGGAAAAGAATACAAGCGTGATGTATGATCACCAACTCCCATATCTATGACATCTCTAGTCTCCATTAGCGGCTAATATTCATTAATTGACTAATTAGAGAAAATTTGGTTAGTATTTTGGCTAATAATTTAAGATTTAACGCAACCTAAATCCCCACATTTTTATAAAAAATTAGTCCTAAAATAGTTAAAATTGTTCAATATTTTATTTTATTAAAATAATTAATCTCAAAGATTCACCACAATATCTGATACATGATTATATTTGATTTACATTAATATTATATATTATTGGAGAAATTAAAATTAATTCACCAATAATTATCATAATTATTAGTTACTTTAGGGATATATCACCAATATTTAGTTTTTAGTATTGATTTATAATATAATATAATGATCATCATAATATTCCATAAGGTAAAGAATGTTCAATTTTGATTTGAAATTTTCCATGGTGATTAATGAGCTTCCTATTAGTATTGAGATTCACCGATATTTTCTACACAAAAATTATGATTAAAAAATAATTGCCAATATAAATAATATTTTAAATTAAAAAAAAGTTGAGAAATTCGCCCATAGAAATAATTTTGTTTTTCAAAATATTGGAAGATTAGCCAATATTTTATATCTTTCTTTCGAGGTGGGTTTCTTAAAGTTTTCCTTGCCTAATATAAACATAATTAGGGGTGAACTCAACAATTTTACCTTGTGCCCCATGCGTAATTTGGTAAATGGAAAGGAGATTAGTGGTCAAGGATGGTACACAAAGAACATCATTTAATGTACCCTCTCCCATAGGAATAGAACCTTTCCCACAAACCTTCATGTATGTATTATTACCCATCGATATAGGTGGAGAAGTACAAGGCTCAATAGAAGAAAACATAGCCACATATCCATAGAAGATGCCATATTGATGTGATGCACCTGTATCAAGAAGCCATTTACCTTGGTCAAGATTTGTGGAAGGAATGAGTTATTTTCCTTTGCCTTTAGGTAATGATGTATATTTAGTAGCTACCTAATATTGAGAATAAGGAGAAGAGACTTTTTAGCTCTTGATTTAATAGATTTAAAAATAACCAAGAAACCAAACCACTATATCTAAGGCTAGCGAATTACTATGATGGATGCACTCGACTGCTAATCTTGGGCTAACTATAAGGCATAACTCCTTCATTCAGGCTCTATAACACCTAGGTGGGTTAACCTTGAGGTTCTAATATATGGTACTAGTGAAAATAAACATAAAATATGAACCTATTAATAGTAGATGAAACCCTTATATCTTTTGATACCTATGCAATAACATAGGAACATAATAGATAAAAATCATAACCTATGAATCCATTAGATACATGAGGGGTAATTCCTTTCTACCCACCACAAAAACATGAAAAACTAAACTGATTTGATTAAAATTATTTTTTGCAAATGACCTTCATCTTAGCTTGCATCTGATTTAAGGATCAGTGCCTTATCCATTACAACATAGAGTCACTACCAGCATGATGACCCAACTTGATTGCCTTAGAATTAAGTTTATCAACTAAAATCTCTAAACTCCATTCTTACTATCATCCCCTCAATACACCTAGAAATCGTATAAAATCATTGAAGCATTTGCTTAACTCCTTAAATTAAAAGCAACAACATATCTGACACACAACTCATCCAAGTTGTCTTAAATTAAATTAACCTTATTCATTCAATCAAAAAGTTAACAACATATGAAGAATTAGGAGACAAAATAAGAGAACACAAATAATTCATTGTAAATCCCCTTTTGTATTTATCCTTGGAAAGACTGAACACATTAACTAGTAACACTAAATGAAAACCATAAAGTGCCAACATGGGCATAGAACAATGCTATAAAAGCATAAAAGTGCAACTATGGGCACATCACAATATCAAAATGAAGGCAAATGTGTAAGATTATTCATAATCCTATTAAGAATTAAGGTTAATGCATAGATTTAAGGAAGATCAACTAAATATAGATATCAGGTATAAGACTCCATTGAGGGTAAACATGAGTATTTAATTCATTTTGCAAAGGTATATATTAAATTCTAAATCATTATAGACATAAATTATATATTTATCTGGGCATATATGTGGGCCCCCATATATACGCAAATAAATATACGAAAATAGATTGGTTAAAGAAAATAATCGCCTTTCCATACTTAATATTTTGGAATATAATATCTATGAGAAGATTGTCTACATACGAGACTTAAGGGGTAACAAACCCTTGGATATCAATAACAGGAAGACTCAACATAGTACAAGGACATAGAGAGGACAGAGTAATAGACATTAGTTTTAATAACTAATAAGATTCCTAGCTGTGTTTTCTGGGTAGATTGTGTTACAATTTTTGATGCAAAAATTGTAACACAATCTACCCAGAAAACACAGCTAAGAATTCTAATGGATTCTGGAAAACTACTATCTACAACTAATAAGATGTTAAATCTGAAATTTCAACTATTGAATGATCACAAGACACAATATGGAATGAAGAACATTATATGGACTAATCCTCTAAAAGTCTATATGAATCATGTCTAATATCAAGACAATGCAGATAATATTGAAAAATAAAATTATAATAAGAACATAAAAAAGATTATATCAGTTCCTTAAAAAAAAAAAATCAATAAATTGATATTACATTGTTAAAATTATGAAGATCATAGTAAATATGATCATATCTACAAAGATATATTTTAAAAAAATCTTTAAAAGTTCTAATATAAGGGGCATTTAAAATATTAAGATAATGAATAAATTAAAGTAGATGCCATTTCCAAAAAAAAGTTAAGAAAATACTAAAAAAAAGCTTGTAATGATTTGTTTTTTTTTGAAAAAAATGATAGAGAATGCAGAAAAAGAGTTAGAAATAATAATTGCACATAGAATAATCTAAACATGCATGAGACAAATTTAGAAATTTAAAAGGTGCAGAAAAAGTCAAAAAATTATAGTTCTAATCTTCTCCGGCCGAGACGCGATGCCTTCAAAGATCAGCAACTTTCCAGGAACGAAAATTGGGGGTTTAGAAAATGAAGGGACTGGAATTGGAGGTTGGGAAATCCCAAAAAATGGAGAAGGGCCCAGACACTAGAAAGTAAAACTTGCCGGCACAAGCGCTGGAGATGGAGTAGGGGTAGATTTATGTCCGAAGATTTCTCTGGGGAGTAAAACTTTGGGAACAGCAAAAATGGCGAGGGGTTTCTGATCAAAGACGATTTCTGTAACAGGGGCCTGAACAATTCCTATATTGACGGCAACATCGCCATGAATCTGAGTGATATTGAGCATGTAGCTTGAAGCCCCCATCGCCTGAGTCACCAAAGTCGGCTGAACAGGATTGCAGATGGTCTGCAAAGATCCAAGCGGGTAATAGGAGAGCAAAACATGATATTTGAGAATTAGGGCTTTTTTATCCGCTGTGAGGCCCTACAGAGTCTCGGGATTCATGGCAGAAAATGCGTCGCCCATGGGGGCGAAAATGGTGATCCCAGCGCCGGATTCTTTCGATTGGAACTCCGAGACGACGCCAAAGGCCTCCATGAGGGAAACGAAGAGGTTGAAATTGTTGGCCTTGACAAGGGCGTCGGTGACATTGAAGGCGGGGGAGGAAGGATCAGCAGGGGAGCCGAAAAGATTGAAGTCGTAGGGAAAAATCATGGAGCTGATCCTGGCAATGCTCACCACATAGGGGAATTTGTCAACCAGACCGACGATTGTGGAATTGAATCTGACGTTCTGGACCGGCATTCCGATCCTGATGATGATGCTAGAAAAATTCATGGCGAGCCATGTATTATAAAGGGTTGGGCTTCAACAACTAGGCCTTTAAACGAGGTGCATCAGACATGAAGAATGGAATAGATCACTAGCATAGGACCCAAAGAAGTATGGTGTAACGAAGCCCATTTCGATGATGAGACCCTTCAACTCAGATTGCAGAGAAGGTTTGACACTGCCATTGCTCCTACATATGGAAGAGCCTCAATTACGGCATCTGCCAATTCTGAAATGAAGGTGGGTTCACAACCCAGAGCTGGAACATGCTCCCAGTGAGAAACTAGCTGAAACCATTGCAGAGAAGTATCTTAAAAAAGACCACAAGAATTTCCATAATATGTCCAGATAAGGATTTCCATTTCCATTTCTTTATGTTAGAAATGGGAAAAGAAATATGTCCTCCAATGTACTACAACCACAAATGCTACTCCTATATAATAAAAAAAATACTATTAAAATAAGAATTATAAATGCTACTCCTGCACAAATTAGAGAAAACAAGAGTTAATCGGGTTTGGTGGTAAACCAGCCAAATTCAAAAAAAAACTCAATTTCTTCCAACTTAAGAAGATTAGAAAAAATAGTGAAATCTCTCTCAAGAGTCTCCTTCGAACCGTACCTTCATGCAAACACTCAAAATAAAGATTAAACTGCTCTGATACCATGTTAGAAATGGAAAAAGAAATCTGTAAATAAGAAATACCAGGAAAGAATCTAAGTGAGTAAATGCATGAAAAGATATTACCATAAACTAGGAGAGAGAAAGCTTCAAGCTCCAACACCATGAGACAAGATATTTGGAAAGGGGAAAGCAAAGAAAACCCCTTGTGACATTATGAATGAGGCATGAAAAGCCTAAGAAGAAAAAGAGAGAGAGCAAGAGAGCAATGGCTCATACAATATTTGAGAAGAGGAAGAAACCTCATTGTGAAATAAGAGAAGAGGATCATCTCTTAAATAGAGATGAGAGAGAGGAGTTAGAATGTAACTCCCATGTCTATGAATGCCACCATTCATAAGTGTGTGAGGCCAAGTGTGAGATTCCTCTTAAGGAGGAATAATCTAAAATTAGAAATTACAATAAATATTTGTCCTCACATATTCCACTAGATGACAAAATAAGATGTAGTGGAAAAAGGACAAAAAAGAAATATATTAGGATACCTTGGCTTATATCCTAATATATTACAACAATAAAGAAAGGAGTTCTAACTTTGGTTTATAAACACACCAAGGAAAGATTACAACTTCTAACAGTTAGTATTTTGGCTAATAATTTAAGATTTAACGCAACCTAAATCTCCACATTTTTATAAAAAATTTGTCCTAAAATATTTAAAATTGTTCAATATTTTATTTTATTAAAATAATTAATCTCAAAGATTCACCACAATATCCGATACATGATTATATTTGATTTACATTAATATTATATATTATTGGAAAAATTAAAATTAATTCACCAATAATTATCATAATTATTAGTTACTTTAGGGATATATCACCAATATTTAGTTTTTAGTATTGATTTATAATATAATATAATGATCATCATAATATTCCATAAAGTAAAGAATGTTCAATTTTGATTTGAAATTTTCCATGGTGATTAATGAGCTTCCTATTAGTATTGAGATTCACCGATATTTTCTACACAAAAATTATGATTAAAAAATAATTGCCAATATAAATAATATTTTAAATTAAATTTTTTTTGAGAAATTCACCCATAGAAATAATTTTGTTTTTCAAAATATTGGAAGATTAGCCAATATTTTATATCTTTCTTTCGAGGTGGGTTTCTTAAAGTTTTCCTTGCCTAATATAAACATAATTAGGAGTGAACTCAACAATTTTACCTTGTGCCCCATGCGTAATTTGGTAAATGGAAAGGAGATTAGTGGTCAAGGATGGTACACAAAGGACATCATTTAATGTACCCTCTCCCATAGGAACAAAACCTTTCCCACAAACCTTCATGTATGTATTATTACCCATCGATATAGGTGGAGAAGTACAAGGCTCAATAGAAGAAAACATAGCCACATATCCATAGAAGATGCCATATTGATGTGATGCACCTGTATCAAGAAGCCATTTACCTTGGTCAAGATTTGTGGAAGGAATGAGTTATTTTCCTTTGCCTTTAGGTAATGATGTATATTTAGTAGCTACCTAATATTGAGAATAAGGAGAAGAGACTTTTTAGCTCTTGATTTAATAGATTTAAAAATAACCAAGAAACCAAACCACTATATCTAAGGCTAGCGAATTACTATGATGGATGCACTCGACTGCTAATCTTGGGCTAACTATAAGGCATAACTCCTTCATTCAGGCTCTATAACACCTAGGTGGGTTAACCTTGAGGTTCTAATATATGGTACTAGTGAAAATAAACATAAAATATGAACCTATTAATTGTAGATGAAACCCTTATATCTTTTGATACCTATGCAATAACATAGGAACATAATAGATAAAAATCATAACCTATGAATCCATTAGATACATGAGGGGTAATTCCTTTCTACCCACCACAAAAACATGAAAAACTAAACTGATTTGATTAAAATTATTTTTTGCAAATGACCTTCATCTTAGCTTGCATCTGATTTAAGGATCAGTGCCTTATCCATTGCAACATAGAGTCACTACCAGCATGATGACCTAACTTGATTGCCTTAGAATTAAGTTTATCAACTAAAATCTCTAAACTCCATTCTTACTATCATCCCCTCAATAAACCTAGAAATCGTATAAAATCATTGAAGCATTTGCTTAACTCCTTAAATTAAAAGCAACAACAAATCTGACACACAACTCATCCAAGTTGTCTTAAATTAAATTAATCTTATTCATTCAATAAAAAAGTTAACAACATATGAAGAATTAGGAGACAAAATAAGAGAACACAAATAATTCATTGTAAATCCCCTTTTGTATTTATCCTTGGAAAGACTGAACACATTAACTAGTAACACTAAATGAAACTCAGGATACATTTCATGATCTATCAAAAAAATTCATTATCTCAGAGAAATAGTACATAAAATGAACCTAGAGACTTGCACAAGAATAGATGTGTAGCCTTCATAGCTAGGGCTCTACTCAATAGACAAGAAGTAAAACCAACCAACAACAACCTTTCCATGAAAGAAGAAAAGAAAGATATAGACAAGGAATGAATTCTCAGATCTATTTTACAAACTCCATGTGTCCACTTTAAAAACTTCCCCAAGAAGTTAAAAAACATCTCTCTAATCTCTCACAACAACCAAAAAATAAAATTCTCACTCATTTTGCCTCCAAGGTTGAAAATATCTTCAACATTTGATGAAAACATAACTGATTTGGTAGGAAATAAAAATTATCAAATTTTCCACCAAATATACATCAAATTGCTAATTAGAAGACAAATACTTCAACTAGGATCAAAATATCACATACTAGAGCAATTAAACATGCCAAGTGTCACCAAAACTGATATTTGCAAATGAAACAACTATTAAAAACCATGGATTCATAAGAATTAAAAATTGCCCTATAGCATGCACCAGTGACCACTTGTGCAAAAAACAACTCTAGAATCAAAAAGTTCATCTTCTACCAATTCCAATGATATATTGGAGTTCATATTTTGGGCAAAAAAGTCCCCCTAATAGCCATTCAAAGTTCTAGGCTCCAACTTCAATTTTGCACATTAAAATACAAAATATTTGAATTTTTTTTAAAAACATTATAGTATAAGCTATAGGTTTTAAAATTATAACTTTGATTTTTTTCCATGAATACCCATTTAAAAAAATTGAATAAAATATTAAAACAAATAATATTTTATTTCTCCTAAATCCACCCAGGCACCAGATTTGTGCCACGTGACACCATACCATTGTTTTGACCTCAACACCTCATCACCACATGTCCTTGCCTAATTTTCTCATGCCACCACATCACCACCAAATCATTTATCCCTGTCATTGCCACCTCAGCTAGTTGCCATGTTGCTATACTTATCGTTTGAGCATCTTTGTTTGATGACATAGCAATCATCGTCTAAGAGCGTCACATGTCATCATCTTGTGTCTCATTGAAATTTGTCATTTCCTTGATTTGTGTGTTTGTTCAAAATTTCTTCAACCTCCAAGCCTAGTTGTCTTTGTCATCCATGGTGGGGCCTTCCACATGGGTTAGCGACTTTCAAAAGGGCCATGTATTGTAGACATTTAGTCTATTATTTAAAGTTGTATTTAAATATTTTAAAAAGATACACTATGAATGTGGAACTAAATAATTTACATTTGTCTTCTCACGATAGTCCCCATCCTCTTCTTCGTTCATTCTTTTTAGAATCATTCCACTGCTCTACTTCATCTCCGATCTCAGCCCCACTCCCTAATCTTTACCCCCAAACCAATATGGATCAAATATTCTCCTACATTTAGGTCTCTTTATTGCCCAATATAATCACCTAAATTTGGTTTCCCCCTAGCCAGGACCATCATATTGGATTTTTCTTTCCTAAACAATGGGCCAATCAAGCTAAGAGAGAGGGGTGAAGATGGAGGTGGAAATGGAGATGGAGTGCCTCCTTGTCTTTTGTAGGGTGTGAAGAACAACAATAGAAAGGAAATGATCTAGTAATAATAAAAAAAATGCAACAAAGAGATTCTTGGGACAGTGGATGATTATATAGTTGACATCCAGTGGGCCAAATCTAGAGGAGAATAGGTTGAGGAGATGAGGTGGCTTATGAGATTGAGTGTTTTGGTGAAGTGGGTTAATCCCAAAATGACATTCGAGATGTCAAATCAATTAGATTGGATTGAAATGTTCTACCATGCCCATGACAAGATCCTTGCAAGTTCCCATTGGACCTTGCACAAGAAAACACATAACATTTCCATAGGTATTTCTATTCTTCTCTCTTCCTCCTTTACATCTTCTTTATCACCGTTTGTCCTCTATATCACTAGACGCGTCATCATCATATTCCTTCTTAGACATGGAATCCTCAGAATCATCACTCCCAATGCCAGAATACCTCTAATACCTCTTCTTCACAAAGATTCTCTTCTTTCCTTGTTTGTCATCCTAACTCCCTCTATCCAAGAAACTGTTCATGAATTTTTGGCATCAATGCAAGCAATTACTGATTTAGATTTGACAATTTCTTTCACATTGACACTAGTCAAAAGTTTAAGAGCTTTGTGATGTGCAATGTGAGGATACCTCCCAATAACCTCTCTTGGAAGGCTACTAGATTCCCTTTTAAGTTGAATAACCCAATCCTCTCCTTTTACCCCTTCAAAAGTAATATTCAACTTGGTATTTATGCTTGCAAAAAGTTGGAATTATACTTGTTCTACATCCAAATTCCATGCAAGTAAGTGCTCACTTACTCAATAGGCTCTTGACATAGAAAGACTTCCCTTAAGCACTAAAGTAAGATCTAGCTTTACTTTAAACATTGATGAACACTCAAAAAACAACTAGATATCAATATCCTTAGCCAGTATAGATCCAAATAAATCCTTAGTTTCCCCTTTATGAACAAAAAAAAAGGTTCAAAACTACACTAGGCTTCACCCTAATATCTCAATGCATTCCAAAATCATCAGCTCCTTATTAGACCTAGAAATTTTAATTAAAAAAATTCATTCCAATCCCTTTTTAATCATCTTGAAAATCCCACAATGCCTTATTATTTTGATGGGGTTAATCAGTCCCCAAAGTGGGTTCGGCTAATTTTTTTTTATGTTTTGAAAAATAGACATCTCAGAGTGCCCTACTAAACATCTTACACTAATTTGAAACAAAATTGACCATTGGAAACAATTTCAAAACTCATTTTACATCTTTCTACAAACTTGTCAACTCTATATGAGGAGGTCCTTTTACTAGCCTTAAAAACTAACAAAAACACCTGATATTAACTATCAAACTTGCCCCCTCAGAATTTCCTACAAGACAAAATGTTAGAAAATCACAAAATGCTTTCGGATTTGGCTTTGGAAATAGGTCAAACTGACACTTGGGAAAATGAAAACTAGGGCATTGGTTCACTGTCATAATGACAACATAAATTTTGGATTAGGGTTCATGACAAATAATTAGGCACATTATGGTGAGAGGTCAAAGTGGCCTACTCAAAATTTGTAGACTAGAAATACCATCAGAAAAGTAGTATTTTCAAATGGAATGGGCTTGGGAAAGTGTACAGACGGATTTTTCAAAACTTGAAAGTTGGCACACATAAAGTATTTTCAAAGTAAAATACAATGGTACAATCCATTTGATATCAATTATCATAGATTTAGAGTTATGACATCACAAACACGGGTACTAATCAATCTACACTTCTTGATACCAGCAAAATATCATAAATTGCATTTGAAATCACGGTAAAAAATAATCAAACAGACTCATCATAAGCTCAAAATTGAAACATAGCAAGTCTCTAACCTCTACAATGTAATGAAAAATGGATTTTCTTATTTTGGTCAACTGGGTCAAAGTTATGACTGATCAAATAGGGTCCCGTAGAATTCTAAACAATTTGCATCATCATGACAACATTAAATGATAGACTTTGAGGGATTCAAAACTCAACCAAAACATATATATATGACTCAAAATCTAAAACAAAGGTTCTTTGGTATGGACACTAAACATTTCAAAAGCATAATGTCATGAAATATTACCAGGTGTGAGATATTCAATTGCAAATAAGGCCTCCTGTCGCTGTTTGACACTTAGGCAAAAGGTAGATTTGGATATTGCTCAAAATGGAACTTCATAAAATGACTCATTATGGAAATTTATCTTCATGGAACACATAAACATACTGAATGAAAGGTGTTAGAAACATCGAACACCTCTTAGGCCTCAAAAGGACAACCAAGTACACATGTATTAAAAAGTGCTTATAGGGCTTGATTTTATGGATGGTACTCAAAATCAGGGCTTCCATTTTGAGTCCCAACAACACTGATGAGGGAAACTGGATATTTTTTGTTTTAAGAATGTGAGTGAGCTCATTAATCTTCTTATGGAAACATTTATGCTCATCATGTCCTAACTTTTTGCAATAAGCACATTTATCTCTCTTTCTTCTAGATGTTTCCTATCTTGAAGAGGACTTGGATTCAATATATTTTTTTTAAGGAGAGTCATCACCTTTGTCATGTTTCTTAGGATACTTTTGTTTCTTTTTTGCCTTTCCTTTGGGAGCCTTAGGAGAGGATTCATTTGCAACCAACACTTGATACTTTGAAGGCTTTAATTGATGCATGTGTGCTAACTTTGCTTGTTCTTTTGTGAGCTAAACAACAAATTCATCAAGAGAAGGCATTTTGTATGCACTACCAAGAGAATCCATAGTAGCATAGAATGTGGAAAAAAAGACTAAATATTTAGGACCTAGCTTGGAAAGAATAGATAATATCTATTACTTGTCATCTTTGGTAACACCACAATTAGAAAGCTTCAATCTAATGGAACTAAGCTAAGAGAAAAATTCTTGAATATTGTCAAAATAAAATGGACTTAGACCTATGAGCTCATTCTCCAATTTGAATTTTCCTATTCTATCAGGTTTACCAAATATCCACTCCAATGTTGTCCATGCATCATGAGGATGTGTGCAAGATGTAATATGATATAGAAAACTATTGGAGATGGTAGATCTAAGAGATCCAAGAGCTTTATCCATTCTATCAAACCATTTCCTTCCTTTTGCAACACCTATAGCTAGTTCTAGATCATGTCTAGGAATCATTATAAGAAATCCAATACTCATTAACAAATTATAAATATTTTTTTCCCATTCATGATAGTTATAGGGAGTGATAATGGAACTTTTGAAAATCCATAATTAACCCAAAGAGTGATTGAAATCAATTGATAACTCCTTCAAATTACTGATTCAATTAAGAAAATTCAAATCCAAGTATTCACTAAGGGAAAATATAGAAAAAAAAAACCTATTTCTAAAAGTGATATGTCACTCCAAATCACTGAAATCTAATTATAGATCTAGAAAGTAGAGGAAAAATCATAAAATTTAAAAAAATTGCACCTAAAAATGTTATTGAATGTGCCCAAATAGAGCCTTGAATGTTGCAAAATATGGGATTTGATATTTTCAAAAAAATTAAGAGATAGAGATCCACAATCACTTGCACCACTGTATAGATTGTGAAATTCTACCCCAAAACAAAACACATTTCTCAGAAGAATATATCACTATTTGAAAATAGCCTCTGAATTATTTTTTCTAAATCACTGCTACCACACCTTCAAAATCAAATGGTTGTAGATTTGGCCTCATATGTCTTATTTGGATGAAACAAAATTTTATTTAGGGACTTTTGGGCCTCCTCTATATGATGCCAACCTCTGATTTGCACAAGCAAGAATTAATTTTCACCTATAATAGAAGCTCACAAAACATGAATCCCAAAATCTCCTCCAAATTGTGATGTCCAAATTGTCAATGCTACACCAACAACAAGTCAAGCCAAGGTTGTACTTCTTCAGAAGAGGGCTTCACACCATGAGAGTTCCAATACCATGTTAGAGTTTTAGGTTACTCTACAATACCCCCAGGATCAAATGAAAGACCAAGATAACTTCCACAAGAGAATGGAAAGACAATTGCATGAAGATTCAAGAATTTTATTATTGACAATGGACTTGATTGAAATCCAATGGACTGATTTAAAATGTAAATAATAGGCCTCCTTAAATAGGAGAGGTGATAAGAGACAATGATAAGGATAAGATAAGCTATCACCCACACAAGGTGGAATCACATGTCCACCAAAGGTGGACCATCCTCCATTATGCAATGAAGTATGTGTAATGATGAGGATGATAATTTGATAAGTGCACTTAAGGTGGAATGAGATAACAACTATGACCACCTAGAGTGGAATTCTCCTACACCGTGTGTTTAATTGAGGTGCAAACTACTAAGGGTCTCCATCCCAAAATACTATGCAATGCATTATCCTAGGTAAGCTTAAGTAAGTTTAATTAGTGAATATTTAATTACATGAACAAATTCACTTCTTAAGAACTTGTAAGTGTGAACTCTAAAATTGATGATAATGATACCATAGTAATTTTTCTATTCATTATTCCTTACAAATTTAATCATATTATTTTCACTTTGAAAAAAATGAATCCTAGCTTATAAAATATAACTTGTTTTTATAATTGATTAAGGAAGTAGATATAATTCGGGTCATCATATTTCTAAGGAATTTTCCTTATTTGACAGTAGCAAAACTAACATTCCAGCTAGAATATAACTTTTATTGTAGGTAACATGGATATGTAAATATGAATCATATTCAATGGGCCAAAGACCTCATTGATGGGAATTTGAATAAAAATAATGTCTTTAGTGAAACTAAAGGAGAAAAATACTTTAGTGATTTTTTGGTACAAAAAAATGACTCATACATTATGCTGAAGATCCATCTAGAAATGGAAAAATTGATAAAATATTTGTGCCTTAGAGAATATAAGACTTTACAAGAGGGTAGAGAAAATAGAGGTTGGAGGATTTTATCATCTCAAGCTAACTTCTCTCTCATTTTTCATTATTTCATGACAAGAAAATATTTGTTTCTTTGTATAGTCAAGGATTGGTATATTCATCCTTGAAGAGAAGAAGATCCATAAATTATTTGTGTCCTTGAATAAAAGAAGGGGATTGGCATCATGATTGTTCATTTAAGGAGAAAGGGGGTATATGATTTTGTTGGTGAAATGTCAAGCATTGGAGGAAGAAGTAGATATACATAGAGGAGATGTATCTCATGAGAATACATATTCATGGTGTTTTTTTTAGAGAACTCAAGGAGGCATTAGAAACACTGGGAGGAGATATAGAATTTTAGAGGAAAGGGATCTCATGTGCACTCTAAGGAGATGTGTAATTTTATAGAAAATATGTCTCATTATGCAAGGGAAGTGGACAAATTTATATTTTGAAGACATGTATAGATTTTGGAGTTATTAGATTCATTAATGCAACCTGTTTGATGTTTGTTGAGTAAATGAGTATGATTGATGAAGGCCCTTTGTTAGAATCTATAAAAGGTTGGCTTAAAGCCCTTACAATTCATAATCTATTTTGGATTAATATAATCAGGGGTGGGGGTTGATGTTCAAATTGTTACATTATAATTTACTCATTAACTAGTTAATTTAGAATAACAAAAACATTCTTGTTACTTTTTTGAATTTATACATCTTCTTTCATCCTTTGTAATGACCATTTAAGTGACACATTTTATTTGAAAAAATCATTGTAATATGAATTAAATATTTTTAATAACTTTATATAAAAGGAAATAATGAAAGAAATATATTTAATGATGTATTTTTTTCTAATAATACTTGAAAATGAAAAAGAAGAATGCTTCTAAGGATTAAAGACTTGGATGCTCAATTTTAGAAGAGATCTTGAACTCTAATTTTCTTGAATTTTCATAAATGATTAGAGAAATGATAATGAATTAAATGAGATGATAATAGATACAAAAATAAGCATAAATAGGTGTGCTATATTAATTTCACATGATTTCTAGGGTCAAAGATAGAGGATTCCAATCATACAAGAAAATCTCCCACTAAAGCACTGACATTGAGCTCTAGATGAAATATGGTCTAAACTTAAGACTCATGTTTCCATTGGTGATATTCCCCATAAAATGGTCAATATTTGTAATGATATTATGTCAAGATCCAATGATAACCTAGGATTAGGGACCTCCTAAAAGTTGGTTTTTGTTTTCACAACCAATAAATCTTCCTACTGAATTCCTTAGCAGAAAGGATAACCTCGTCATTCAAGCTCTTCTCGATAGGATCTATCATTACATTCAAACCTTCTATTGATGGCCAGAAACTAGTGTGGTCAATGAAAACCTAAGTGTAGTATGGCTATGCCTAAGTACTAGGAGGGTTTTTTCTATTCAAGTTTAACCTCAACATGAATGTAAACTTTGTCTTATCTTGTTCTTGGAGATATGCAAAGCATGGTTTGGTGTTGGCCAATTGGAAACCTAGGTTTCAACTCACCAATGAACCTTTATTTATTGGACACTATATCAGGTCGCTTCAAGGACTACTCATAGAATATTTGGATGAAAGAGTCTTTAGGGGGATTTGTAACTCATTTGGTCACATCTTTACTTAGAAGAGATCACTAGATCCTTGCCTAGACTTATTTTTTCTAGGATCTTGGTTAGTGTATTCATTAATTTCCCCTTCCCACCTCCATTTCTCTTAAATCCAAATGTGAAAAGAAAATCTAGATACTAATCTAGACAAGAATGTTTCTTTGTTCTATCAATTATGCCTAAAATATGGTCACCTTGACCTTGAATGCAAATAGCCCTCTTAGAAAGACAAAAATAAGGTCTCATTCCCTAATATCTCTAAAGTTGGAGGTAATGAGGTGAGAACCACCTCATATATGCCTCCATTAAAAGAGAAACCTAAAGCTCGCTGATCCATTCCACTAGTGGTTGTTAACTAAGTTACTAAGAGCATTATGGAGGAAATAGAAAGATACCCCTTCACTATAGAAATTAAAAGTATCCTATGTTCCTAGAAGCCTTGACCTGCCTAGGGATGTGTGAGATTCAGTTGGATGAAAGGGAAATATGTGAACAACCCCTAGAAGTGGTTTTGTACTTTGATAGTAAAGAAGGAAAAATTGAGAAAACCTTGGCCACTAGAGGGTTGCTAATTAAATAGACCTAGGGTAACTTAATTTTTAACTCACCAAGCCCCTAGAAGAGCTTGATAGGGTATAGTAATGCAAAAAAAGATAATATGTATATTGTGGATGAAAAAGGTGGGTGGGAAGAGTCAAAATAGAGGCACAAACTAAATTAAAAGCATATGTAGGAAATAAAGAAATGGTGGAAAGACCAAATGTTAAAACAATGAGAAAAATGCCACAAACATGGAGATTTATAATGGACCCAAAAATAGTTCATAGTTAAAGAATTATTGCTCACAAATAAAGACAACATCCCTCTTCTTTAGGAATTTAAAATGAAGTATGGAATTTTTTCTTAAATTCTTTATAGTCCTTGGTAGGGAATTGAGTTTCATTATGTTGAAGCTAATGGTGCTTTCAAAGAAATCACTATATTATTTAATCTAGGTAAAGTTGCAAGGAAGATCATTTCCTCCTCTCATAACTTTCTGGCTATGATGTTTGACAATCAAAATTTATCTTGGATTATTTTTAATATTTATGCTCCTAACTTAGACTTGTAGGCTATCAAATTTGGAGGATTCAATAGAGTTCTTGGCCTCCAATGGTAATGCAACTTTCTTTGTATGGGAGATTTCAATGGCATCATCTTCCCCACAAAGAAGGTGGGAGGTTCAATACACCTTAAAAATAAATGTTTTATGTGGCCAATTTCATTAGTAGAAGTGATTTGATGGACCTGGAAGTCCTAGTCCCCAAGTTCATATGGTCAAATAATAGAAAGGGACAATACCTCATTTAGGTTAGATTATATAGATTACTTTCCTCAACTAGTTTGGAAATATCCTCTTCCCCAACCCTTTATGTTATCCCTAGAATAGCTTTTGATCACTCCCCTATTCTCCTAGTCTAGAAGGAAGACAATTGGAGAGGACCTTGAATTATTATAATGACAATGTGCATCTGGTCATAGAGGAAGAAATCAAGGTGGTAGCATTTTCCATAAAGTGTTATAGGGACATTGGTCCCAATGGATTCCCCTAAAGGTCTTCCAATGCTTTAGGGAACTTTTTTAAGGTGATCTTACCAAAGATGTAGAATATTTTGTTAGAATAGATAAATTCTTGTGAAGCATAAATAAGATATTGATTGTCCTAGTGCAAAAAAACTCAAACCATAAATATCTTTCTCACTTTAGATCCATTAGCCTATTTAACATGGTCTGTACAATGTCCTCTAAGATAACCACTAACTACATCAAGCTTATCCTGGATAAATTTATAAGTCCCTCCCAAAGATAGTTTATGTCAAGTCGACAAATCATCAACATTGGTATCTCAACTTATGAGATATTACACTCTATGGAAAAAAGAAAAAATTACGGATAGCTCTTAAGATGGATATTTCTAAGGCTTATAATTAGATAAATTGGGACTTTGTATTTGCGATCATGGCTAAGATTAGCTTCATTAAAAGGATTATTTATTTAATTTATGTTATGATTGATTCAATACATTTCTTAGTTATTGTTAATGGAGATCCTTAGGGCCATTTTTCCTCTTGGAGGGGCCTACAAAAAGGTTAACCACTCTGATCATATCTATTTATCATCATAATGAAGGTGCTAGGAAGAAAATTTATTTCTAAAATGGAAGAGGGGTCTATTCAGAGAACAAAACTAGCCACTTCTCTACCCTCTGAGGTTTTATCCAAAAATTTATTGATGATACCTTCATGTTTGGTATCTCTTATATTCTTGAAGCTATTCAAGAAAGGAACCTTTTGGACCACTATGCCCATGTTTGAAGCCAATACATCAATTTATACAAAAGTAAAGTTTAGTTCCTCAATACAAATTTCCCCTAGCAAAATGGGATTACTCATATTCTAGGTTGTCATGTAGCCTCCCTCCCATATAACAACTTGGAACTCTCCCTCATGGTAAAGGAGGTTAGTTAAAAAAAAATTTAATACATCTTTGGGAAGTCTTCAAAAAAAATAGTTGGTTGGAAAGGTAAGTCTCTCAGTTGTCTCGAAAGCCTACATTGCCTTTCATCTACCGTACAGGGGTTCCTATCTACTTCCTCTTGTTAGGATTAAACCACAGATAGAAATAATAATTACATGATAATATAAAAAATATCAAAAAAAATAGATCTCATAGTTCAAAGAACATAAGACACTTAGATTTAACGTGGTTCACCCAATCCCTAGGCTATGTCCACCAAACAGAAACTGTAATATTATTATGATCCAGTGATTACAACTTGATTACAATACATAATTCCTTGTAGCTCAATACTATCACAAGAACCAATTTTCACATCACACCTTATGAAATAATCCCTAACTTGAAGCCCTTTTATACAAGTATGTTTTCCACTTTACGGTTGAAACATGTCAGCGACAAATTAGTGAATATAAGAAATGCTATTGGTGGTAGCCCAATAGCCCCAAAGAATTAATGAAGTATGTATAATAATTCATTGATTAGTCACCACAAACTAACACCTATACATATTCAAAATTTCTAGTTCTATCACTCAGATCTTGGAAAGGAATCAAAGGAACTTCCTATAAAATGACTTGGAAGAAAAGAAAGGACCAACTTGGTAAACTAGGACACTATTTGTAAACTTAAGGATATGGGTCAATTAGGAGCTAGAAATGTTGGTAAAGTCAACAAAGATCTTCTAACTAAGTTTTTTTGAAAGATTGAAAAATAATGAAGAGGATAACAACAAATTATTAAAGTAAAATATCTTAGTAGCTCCTTTTCTACTTCTTTACTATTTGACATAAACCTTTTGTATGGTTCCAGGATCTGGAATAATGTGATTAGTAACCATACAAGCATCTAATGAGGTCTACTTTGGCAAGTAAGAAAGAGAGAAAAAAATTGATTTTGGGAGGACAATTGGATGGGAGGTAAGCCTATAATCTATAATAAAAAAATTCATGTCAAATCTTATGTAAAAAAATAACCTTTGGTCATTTAGTTTCTAATTATATAACAATCTCATGCAAACAAAAAATATTCTACCTCAATTTAAGATGACCTCATTAGGATCTTACATTTATTAAGGAATGATAGGAGATGACCAACCTCATCAATATCCTATCTCCCCTTCATAGGAAAAAATCATTTCGAACAAAAACCAATCAGGTGAATTCATAATTAGATTCATTTATCTTTGGTTGACAGACTCAGAGGTCCCAGAGTTGTGTTGGGATAAAGTGTGGATGCAAAAACTCACCACCAAAATAAACATTTTCTAGTAGGCCACTCTTTATGAAAAAATCATAACTATCAACAATCTAAGAAGGTAGGGATTTAAACTCCATAAGCGATGTATTCTCTTCAAATAGGTGGAGAAGGACATTTTCCACCTATTTGTTTGTTATCTTTTTGTTTTGCAGATTTGGGCATCTATGCTAAACTTGTTAAATATCGATTGAGTGTTTAGTAATATCAATTTGGTGATGATTGGGTGATCCCTTCTACTCAGCCCCACCTATCTCCTTTGGAAATTTTTACCTCCAAATTTCTTCTAGAGTGTTTAGGAGGAAAGAAATAGAAATATATTTAGGGAGGTTGAGATGACTGCCAAGAGCAATACAATAATGATCATTTAAATACTAAGTAAAAATTTGGAGATGGATAAATGGAAGATGTCTAATTTTCCACAATCCCCTTCATATTGTTAGGTCTATTTTAGGTGGAATATATTTGCAAATACTAATGCCTTCTATATCTTGAAGAGGTTGGTCTTGGTCAACACTTATTGGCACCTCTCGTGTAGCTAGTTGAAGCACAACTTTGATCTGGTTAGAGAAAATGGTCATGCTGCAGGGTTTGTAATAGTCACAAATGGGGGAGGGAAATTCATATTAGCCTATACTATTAATTTTGAAATTGAATCTTGAAATGTGGTTGAAGCTTTGGCACTACTATGGGGCATCAAACCTATGACTAATCTAGGAAAACATAAGATCCTCATTGAAGGAGATTAAAAGGTTATTGTTGATGCTATTAATCAACAGTCAAGGGATGATTAAGAATAGACAAGTGTGATGTTTGACATCTAGTCGCTCCTTGAAAATATAGATGAGACTAAAGTTAAACACATGTTCTAGTAGGGGAACAAGGTTATTGGCATACTGGTGAGTCGGGCATTTAAAGCGACTAGACTGTGGTGTTGGTGATAGCTAGTGTCCCTCCCTCATGAGATTAAAACTCTTTTTTAGAGTGAAGGTACACATCATTAGTATCATGTGTCACAACTACCTCAATGAGACAGTTGGCATGGAATTTAGGGGTGATGATCTTGAGCGGTATGTTATCATGCAAAAAATTTATGATCTTTTCTATAGTTCTCTACAGATTTGTCTATACAAATATTTTGGTAAGATATGGGATTATTTTTTCAAGTATGCCTCATAATAGAGTATTAATTATAGCCCTAGAAGGCCTTTCTTATTATTATTTTAGTGATTCACAAAATTGTAACTTTAATGAAGGAGATTTTTGAAATAACCTTTTGCAAGTTCCAAGGAACTAGCCTCAGGATATTTTTGATCAAGGAAATAAAAATAATCATTATGGTGACAAAATGTTTCTTGATCAAGGAACTTAGAGTAACAACTACAACGTTACAATTTGTTAGCTCCTAGAATGACTACAAGGTAACCATAAATGGCATTACTTTTGATATTAATGAGGATGTTATTTCTCAAGCTACTAGTCTTTTTTTGGAAGGAAAAAAGTGAAAAAGGGTGACTAAAGTTGTAGTGAGACAAGTATGGGTCACTTCTTCAAGGAGAACAAAGAGTCAATTCAGCTATGTGGTGGCTTTGATAGGGAAAAGCTTCTGGGCCCATGGAATGATGTGTGCTACTTAATCATGAAATACCTAACTCTAGAGGGCCACTACAAATTGAATTACTATTATTGGTTTCCCTTATTGAGCCAATTTCTCTAGATCACGATGAAGTATCTCTTCTTTTCTCTTTACTACATGATTTAGAGTCATCTATACTGGATATTAGGAAGTTTATGGTAGAAGAAAATAAATATATTGTACTTCATTGGGGAATCATTTTCTATCTATATAATTCCAACCATCCCATATGTCCTGCAACTAATATTTTCTTGCTACAATCCTCGGCCCATAATACCTCTCCTATGGGAGTTTCTACTAACATTTCTAATTTCCCTATTATTTCTCAAGACACTTCTTCTTCTAGTAGTAGTAAAAACATGGTGTCTTTTAAACCCAAGATAGATCTTTTTGTTGACATAACTAAGATAAAAGATGAATCCCCTTGGGGGAGGTGAAAATGTAACAAAATATCCAATAAACCCAAAAAAGAAAAAATGAGAGAAACAATAAGACAACCCAAAAGAGATAGATTCAAATTCTTAATCTAAGGGGAGTGGTGAAAAGAGATCCCATGCTAGGAAGAAGCATAAAGCTAGGAGGAACTTTTACATTGAGGAACAGGAGGATACACCCCAAGAAACTAAAGAAGTCTTAAAGGAAAAAGATGCACATGTTTCGCCTACCTTTGGTATGGACATGGTTGATTTCAAAACTAAGGATGACAATGTAGTTACCGAAGATAACTCTCCCATGACTACTACTTCCCCCCTTAGAAACTTTAGGAAGGACCCATTAGTTTTCCATCCCTCAAAGAAACCCCATGTTCAACCCTTGAGAAGCTCCCATGTTTCTACTATTTAGGACCCCCTCCCACCACCACAATTTGGATAAAACTATATTCAAAGAGGTTGAAGCTAAATCTAGGAATCTATGGATCAAGTTGGAAAGATACAAGAACTTGTTGATTGATTTGAACCTAAAGTTCACCACTCTAGAAGATTTTTCTATAAAGTTCATGCATTATGGTGGAACTATTCACTAGCTTCTTTATTAAAAAAAGACAAAAGGTAAGGCATGTTAGAACAAGGAGAGTGCTAAGAGACTGTATAGGTTGCTATTGAATAGTTGGCTATACATGCTAATGAGGAAAGCAAACCCTCCTGATGGAAACAAAGAATGACATATTGGCCTCATTTTGTACCAATTTTCTTTTGGTTTTGTATGATGGTTAAGGTTTGGTCCCAGAAGGGCAATATGAAAAGTTTTCATATAGACTTTAATAATATTATC
This sequence comes from Cupressus sempervirens, assembly GCA_028749045.1. Classification (NCBI taxonomy): domain Eukaryota; kingdom Viridiplantae; phylum Streptophyta; class Pinopsida; order Cupressales; family Cupressaceae; genus Cupressus; species Cupressus sempervirens. The sequence goes on along the minus strand of CM053792.1, from coordinate 398,811,259 downwards.
TTATTTAGTTCTATTATTCTTTCTAGTTACTGGTACGTGACAAAGACTATGATGGTTTTGATAGTAGATTGGAAAGATCTTGTAGATACTTTTTTTTTTATATTAATGGGTGGCGAGTGTGTTTTTATTGATTTATTGAATAACAACTAGAAAAAGGGGGTCTCACCTTGTGTCACGATAGGTTGGAGACCAGATGATAGTCATTCAATAGTAGTTCATCCTATTCATTTTATAAATATAAAAAGAAAGCTATCATCAGAAGAAAGATCAAAATGCTTCCTACTAATAGTATTACCAAAATAAAGCATAGTATCTAACTAACTAAACCAAAAGACATAGTTGTAGCTCAAACTATGGGTAAACTACTATACTTCTGCTAATGTATCAGATTATACATATTAGCCCCACTGGGAAAAATGTTTATAAAATAATAAAAGATATAAAAAAAATTTTAAACAAAATCATAGGGGCTAGCTCCCATATTTTTTTCTTAAGTCATTCTTAACAACCCTATCTTACTCCTCCTTCACAAGTTTATCTAGTAGGGTATTAAACTAGTCATCCACTAGGAAGCTTTAGAGAGAGTTGATGGCTTTAGTTTCTTTTTTTGTGTCCTTCTTGTCATTATTGAACTATAGAAGATACAAAATTGTAGCTATTGAATGCATCACCTTAGTGGTGTACTGAACTAGGATCTCAAATTTCCTGTATAGGGTCTTCTAGTTAGCCATAAGTTCATGCAAGAGTTTCTCCAACCTATCCATCCTATTTTAACTTTTATCTTTCCAATTGGGGGGGTGGGGGGCAGGGGGGGTACACTGCCTCCCCCCACCCCTATCTACATTTCGCATAGAGAAATTAATATCCCCACCCAAGTTATTGTCTAAGGAAGGGTTACCTTCAAGGGTATCAAAAATATGGGATGGTGAGAGTTGTTTTTACTCTCGGCGCAAGGATGCATCATTTTCATTTTCCTCTTCTTGGAAGATTTGGTCTTCATCTTTGTGGATTCAAAGCTCACATTCTTTTTGGATGGGGTTCAAAAATTTTCCATTTTGAGCCTCTTGCTTGACCTCCTAGTGAATTTATTACATCTACTAGTATCTATTTGGAGTCAATAACACTAATATCCTTCTTGGTACTAGAGGAATTTTTGATAGATTTTTTGGCTGACGCAAGACTCAAGTTGCTAGAAACCTAAGGAGTAGAAATTGCAAGGGAGTTCACAATCAGTGGTGGGTTGAGGGTATGGTGAAATTTGTAGAGCTTGAATATAAAGGCTAGTGTATTTTTTATGCTTTCTAGTCAATGAGTGATCTATCAACTAATAGTGTTTCTTTCACTATGGGTTTTTCTACTAGGCTAGTCACCCATTTTATTATTATTAATATAAAAAATAATGAATGAGACACTAAAAAACTTGAAGGAGAGGTGTAATATAAAAATAAATATGTCAAGTTTTAGGTTTTACATTCATGAGATCCACTGATACCACTAGTTCAATATTTCTTGAGAGAGTAGGGAAAAATGGTGAAGTTGGTTCATTGAATTCTGAAGAATAGTTGGGTTAAAAACCCTTTTAATATTTAACTCTTATTTATATCAATGTAATAAGAGAGAGAGAAAAATGTTGTATTACACTCTTATAGGTTAGTATAAGAATAAATAAAATTGTTAAATAAAATTTGTGTTAGGCATCATAACATTACTTTTCTATTTGGTGCTAGACTTTCAATCCATCCCTTTTTAAGCTTCTCATCTTAGAAAGGTGATACACTAATCCTTTCATTTACTAAAGCAACTACCTTCCCATTTTCTAGCAAGAATAAGGTAACACCCCCAGTTGCAAGAAAGATTTTTGATCCAATAGCTTTGCAAGCAGCACGAGAAATGTCCTTTTAAATTAGTCTTGATTGGTGATGGCCTATATTTTCACCAGTGTTAAAATTCTAAAGATCCCATTATGAAATTTTAGGTTAAAGTGATGTAATTAGGGTTTGCATTTTTATCTTGCAGATATCTTCCTACAAAAACCATAAATTTATGTTTGTATGTATCTTTTTCATGTCTTATCACTTTTTTTTCAGATGAATGTGCTAAAGGTTTCAAACTTTAGTCTTTTCTAAGGTGCGATGATGCGACACAATTAATCGCTAGGTGAACTCACAAAGTCTCCATTGTTGACTACAAAATGTTTGTGCAAACAAGTGAGACCTTGCGATGTGGTTAAGAGATGGATAATTTAATGTTAATTTTTTTTGTGTAGCCTAAGGTACTTGTGAGTTTGAAGGAGTTAACCATGTAGTCAAAGAGGAATTCATGAAATTAAACCCGATGGTTAACTATAGGATTAAGACAATCTAAGAAAATTGTGAGACAGGGCATCAAACTAACCACTGCTCAATCAATCAATCCAAATGAATTTCAGGTTGATTTTGGCAATAGTTAACTTGTATTCACATATTCTCTATAAAGAGGATATGTATCATACTTGATGTAACATCTATTACAACATTGAGCCTTTACAATGTTACACATCATTTGATATAAAAAAATTGAATGACCCTAGTTGTATTTCAGACGTAAATGTTAAAGGACAAAATGTTTTGGAGAATGTCTCCAGAATAATGGTACTTTTCCACATTCAAATCAATCTTGGGGAAAAAATTAAAAGGATCAAGAAAAATTTAAAAGGATCAAAACTTACTTGAAAATTCATCAAAAGATACGACAATGGTAATAAGCGTAAGTTCATAAAGGATTTTATGATAAGGTTTTATGTCTCCCAAACTTAAACCCAAAAAGGAAGGCATATGAGTGCAAGTGTAATTTAGGGTGTTCATGTTGTTACATCTAAAGATGAAGAATAAAGGAGTGCATCCATGGACAATTTAGTATAACATCATATGGTCAAATCTTAAGACATCTAAAGTTACACTTTGCTACAAAGTAACTATGTAGGAAGCTCCACATGTCAAAATCTCATGCAATTGCAAACCTAAGCTCTCAGAGATGAGAAGCAACAAGATAATGCCATATGGAAATGACATGGTGCAGAACCCAAGTGTAATATGAAAAGGATGGTGATAGGGATCAGGTGACCAATCATAGAATGCCATGTGTCATCAAGAATCAACCACAGTTTGACTAAGCTCAGAGAGGGTCTAATTTTGATTCAAATATATGAGTATTGTATCTCAATAGAAAGGGGAAGAGATGAAATTTTCAATTTTTCCATCAAATCAAATGTAGGTATCAGTGGGTAACTATTATTTTTAGATGTATCCAACATGCTTCACTCTCAACTATATTTTTATTTGATAGTGCAAATTCAGTTTTGAGCTTAATGGTGAAGTGGGTGTTGTTTAGTGTGGAGCTTGATCAGTCCCTAAGTGGGAGATTGTTAGATTGTTTTTGGGTAATGGCCGACATGGTAGCCGGCATAGTATGGCCAACATATGGCCGACATGTTATAACCTTAAAGAGGTTTAATACTTGTATAAAAGGGCTTAGGGTTGGGTATTTTTCATTATGTTGTGATGCGAAATTGGTTCTTGCGGTGGTATTGAGCTATAAGGGATTATAGATTGTAATCAGGTTGTAATCACTAGATTGTAATAAGATCAAACTTGCTATTTGGTGGACGTAGCCCAAGGATTGGGTGAACCACATTAAATCTTGGTGCCTTGTGTTCATTTCTGTGTGTTCTATTATTTTCTGTTATTGGTTATATTTGCATGTGGTTTTTTATTTCTGTCTGTGGTTTATCCTAAAAAGTGGTATCAGAGCGAGGTTTTCTTTCAGTTATCCTCTACAGGAAAGTCTCATGATTAAGTGGGAGTCTCATGGTTGAGTGGGAGCGATGGCAGATGAGGGTAAGCTGAGGGTTGACAGGTTTAATGGGCAGAACTTCCAAATATGGAAGATGCAAATGGAATACTATCTATATCAAAAGGATTTATGGAAGCTATTGGAAGGCAAAGCCAAGAATTAGGGAACTATGTCAGAGGCTGAATGGGATATCTTGGATAGAAAGGCACTTAGAAGCATTTGGTTATGCTTGGCACCATCGGTGGCATTTAATATTACAAAAGAAAAGACAACAAAAGATTTGATGAAAACCCTAGCGACACTGTATGAAAAGCCCTCCGCTTCAAACAAGGTATTTCTCATGAAGCATTTATTTAATATGAAAATGGCAGAAGGTGGATCTGTTGCAGATCATTTAAATGAGTTTAATGCTATTATTAGTCAATTATCTTCTATGGGTATCAATTTTGATGAAGAAATTAGGGCTCTCTTGATTTTGTGTTCTTTAACTGAAAGCTGGAATGGCTTGGTAATGGTTGTGAGTAATTCTATTCCTAGATCTAGTACCCTAAAATATGATGATGTGATCGGTGTTATTTTAAGTGAGGAAACTCGTAGGAAATCCTCAAGTGGATCTACATTAGGAAGTCCTTTAAATGTACAAAGCAGGGGCAGAACAATTGAAAGAGGAAGTAACTCTGGAAATCATGGGAAATCAAGAGGAAAGTCAAAGGGGAAGAGGTCTCAATTGAGAGGACCAAATGATTACTAGTACTGTGGGAAACTAGGGCACAAAAAGAAAGATTGCTGGAATCGAAAGAAAAATGAAGGAGATAAATCAGATGGAGACAAGGAGGCAAATGTGGTAAGTAACAAATCTGAAGAGGATGCTTTGCTTCTATCTTTAGAGAGTGTTGATGATTCATGGGTTTTAGATTCTAGTGCTTCATTTCATGCTACACCTCATAGAGGTTATTTTACTAATTATTTCCAAGGAGATTTTGGGTTTGTTTATTTGGGGGATAATGAACCCTGTTAGATTGTTGGAAAGGGAAAAATTAAGATTAAGTTATAGAATGGGAATCATTGGCTACTACATGAGGTAAGACATGTTCCGAAACTAAGTAAGAATTTAATTTCAATAGGGCAACTCGATGATGAGGGTTGTGTAGTTGCTTTTAATGATAAAAATTGGAAGGTTTCAAAAGGTTCCCTTGTAGTAGCAAAAGGTGTGAAAGTAGGCACGATATATCTTTGTACAAGTCATATTGTTCCTGCTACTTTGATTGTTTCAAAAAAAAAAGAATGTTCAAGAACAATTGTTACAGTTGAGCAGGGAGAACAAATAGCTACTGTAGATTCTGATACAGTGCTATGACACATGAGTGAGAAAGGTATGAAAGTACTTCATTCAAAGAAAGTTTTACCAGGTCTAAAATGTGTGAATATAGATTTTTGTGAAAGTTGTGTGTATGGAAAACAAAAAAGAGTGAGTTTTGTAAAGATAGGGAAGGAAAACAAAAATGAGAAATTAGAGCTTGTGCATACAGATGTATGGGGACCGGCTCAGGTATCTTCTCTTAGTGTCTCTCATTATTATGTTACATTTATTGATGATGCAACTAGAAAAGTATGGGTTTATTTCCTTAGACAAAAATCTGATGTATTTCAAACCTTTAAGAAATGGAAATGCTTGGTTGAAAATGAGACTGGTAAGAAATTAAAATGTCTCAGATCTGATAATGGTGGTGAGTATTGTAGTCATGAATTTGAAGATTATTGCTTCACTAATGCTATTCGTAGATACAAAACCATTCCAAGGACTCCACAAGAAAATGGAGTGGCTAAACGCATGAACAGGACTATAATGGAGTGCGCAAGGAGCATGAGGTTGCATGTTGGGTTTCCCTTACACATGTGGGTGGAGGCTATCAATATTGCAGTATATTTGATTAATAGAGGTCCCTCTACTCCTTTGGGCTGTGGTATTCCAGAGGAAACATGGACTGGTAAGAAGGTGAGTTATTCTTTTCTCAAGACCTTCGGTTATGAAGCTTTTGCTCATATAGACTCATATAGACTCTGAAAATAGAACCAAGCTAGAAGCTAAATCAAAGAAATGTGTCTTTGTTGGATATGGCATTAATGAATTTGGTTATAGGCTTTGGGATTTTGAAAATCTTAAAATTTTTAGAAGTCGGGGATGTCATATTCAATGAGAAAGTGTTGTACAAAGATCTGTTGCAGCAACATGAGAAGAAAGAAGATGATTATGTAGTGCTAGATGATACTCCAAAAGCTGATGCTCCAGCCATTCCTCATGATGTACAACAACTGCAACAACAAATACCACACACACCAGTAAATGTTAGATGGTCAACAAGGCAAATTAGACCTCCACAAAGGTTTTCTCCCTCTTTGTATTCTATTTTACTTACTAATGCTGGTGAACTTGAAAGTTATGATGAAGCTATGTAGGTGGATACTAAGATTCAGTGGGAGTTTGCAATGAAAGATTAAATGGACTCTTTGCTGAAAAATAAGACATGGGATTAGTGCAAGTTTCCTACGGGTAAAAGGGCTTTATAGAATAAGTGGGTTTATAGGTTGAAAGAAGAGGAAGGAGGTAAGAAAATATTTAAGGCCAGGTTAGTTGTAAAAGGATTTGCACAGAAAAAGGGAATTGATTTTGATGAGATATTTTCTCCTGTTGTTAAAATGACTTCTATTTGTACTGTTTTAAGTCTTGTGGCTACTGAAGATTTGCATTCAGAGCAAATGGATGTTAAAACAACCTTTCTTCATGGTATCTAAAATTTGACAGTTTTATGCATGAGCATGGATATAATAGGTGTCATTCAGATTATTGTGTTTATTTTAAGAGGTTGGATGATGATAGCTACATTATTTTATGTCTATATGTTGATGATATGCTTATAGCTGGGTCTAACATGGATCATATTAAGGGGCTAAAATGCCAGTTAGCACATGCATTTTCTATGAAGCATTTGGGGGCAGCAAAACAAATCCTTGGTATGAAGATTTGTAGAGATAGGAAGAACAGAACCTTGACACTATCTCAAGATGATTATGTTGAGAAGGTGTTGCAACATTTCTGTATGGAGAATGCTAAATTTGTTAGCACACCTTTACCTGGTCATTTGAAATTGACTAAGAAGATGTGTCCCAAGACATAGGAAGAGGAGGATAAGATGTCCAAGGTACCCTATGCTTCAGCTGTAGGAAGTTTGATGTATGCTATGGTATGCACTAGGCCAGATATTGCACATGCAGTGGGAGTCATTAGCAGGTATATGAGTCATCTAGGATTGGAGCATTGGAATGTTGTCAAGTGGATTCTCAGATATTTGAGAGGGACATCCAATAACTGTTTACACTTTGGGGGCTCTACTACTGATTTACAGGGCTATGTTGACTTAGATTTGGTAGGGGATATTGATACTAGGCGGAGTACTACAAGTTATTTCTTTACTATTGGTGGGGCAGCCGTGAGCTATGTTTCTAGGTTACAGAAGATTAATGCTTTATCCACTACAAAGGCAGAGTATGTTGCTGCTATAGAGGTAGCCAAGGAGATGATATGGCTTCAGTTCTTCTTGGAAGAATTGGGACATCCTCAGAAAGATAATTATTTGTTTACAGATAGTCAGAGTGCCATTCATCTTGCTAAGAATTCAGCTCTGCATTCTAAGACCAAACACATACAGTTGCAGTACCATTTCATTTGGTCAGTTTTGGAGGATGGATAGTTAAAGCTAGAGAAGATACATACCAATGACAATCCAGCAGATATGTTGACAAAGGTTGTAACAAGGGAGAAGCTGAACTACTCTTCAGCTTCGATTGGTCTTTTAGACTGAACATGAATAAAAGAACAGCAGAGTCCAGGGTGGTTTGATCCAGTGGGAGCCCCATGTGGTAGTTGTATTGCTACAGGATCAGTCTCCAAGTGGGAGATTGTTGTTTAGTGTGGAGCCTGATCAGTCCCCAAGTGGGAGATTGTTAGATTGTGGTTACTAATTAGGAAAGTACTGTACATACTTCATAAAAAAATAAATTTGGGCTGTGGCTGACATGGTAGCTAACATATTATGGCCGACATATGGCCGACATGTTATAATCCTAAATACTTGTATAAAAGGGCTTAGGGTTGGGTATTTTTCATTATGTTGTGATGCGAAATTGGTTCTTGCGGCGGTATTGAGCTGTAAGGGATTATAGATTGTAATCAGGTTGTAATCACTGGATTGTAATAAGATCAGACTTGTTGTTTGGTGGACATAGCCCAGGGATTGGGTGAACCACGTTAAATCTTGGTGCCTTGTGTTCATTTCTGTGTGTTCTATTATTTTCTATTATTGGTTATATTTGCATGTAGTTTTTTAATTTTGTAAACATGGTTTATCCTAACAAGTGGTATCAGAGTGAGGTTTTCTTTCAGTTATCCTCTGTAGGAAAGCTTCATGGTTAAGTGGGAGTCACACGGTTGAGTGGGAGCGATGGCAGATGAGGGTAAGCTAAGGGTTGACAGGTTTAATTGGTAGAACTTCCAATTATGGAAGATGCAAATAGAATACTATCTATATCAAAAGGATTTATGGAAGTCATTGGAAGGCAAAGCCAAGAATTAGGGAACTATGTCAAAGGCTAAATTGGTTCTTGCGGCGGTATTGAGCTGTAAGGGATTACGGATTGTAATCAAGTTGTAATTATTGGATTGTAATAAGATCAGACTTGTTGTTTGGTGGACGTAGCCTAGGATTGGGTAAACCACATTAAATCTTGGTGCCTTGTGTTCATTTCTGTGTGTTCTATTATTTTCTATTATTGGTTATATTTGCATGTAGTTTTTTATTTCTATCTGTGGTTTATCCTAATAGTGGGTCATCTCTAGATTTGGCAATAATCCTCCTAGTAGGGTTATTTTAAGATTAAAACCTTTTGGTAGGTATTTTTCTTCACTCATCATGAGCAATTTCAAGTATTCTTTTCAAATAGAAGGATGAGATTTCAAGTGGACACTTGTCATGTACATATCAGATCTAAGATTCTTCACTCTTTTATCACATCATAGGGGAGTTTGTTCTAGTCTATTGAGTAGAGCTAATAATATCCTCATTTCAAGTGTCATGGAGCTAAAGAATATAAGCAATGCAATGAAGGCATACATAGCTAAATTTTTAACTCTGAAGAAGAACTGATGCTCTGTCAAAAGGTGTTACATTCTCCCTCCAAGATGTGACAAGTGTCACCCTTTCTTCCTCTCTCTTTTTCTAATGTTGTAGCCATACATGGAATTTTCCTCATAGGTTGAGGCTTCGTAATAGAAATCTATGCAAGTTAGTTACATGTGTATTTTCATAGTTGTATGAGAATTTTTGGATTTCATTAATATTAGGTGTTGAGTAGGAAGCAAATGCATATTGTGTAATCTTAGTAACTTGGAAAATGTGGGTATTATTTAGTTGATCACATTCTCTATTCTCATGTAGTATGGATCGGTATATAGTCTTGTATTTTTGCATCTTTCATTTAGTAGATAGGTATTAAAAGAGCTTAAAATTGATTCATATGCATTCATGGCTATGGATTTTGTGAGTCGTCATTTGAAATCCTCCTAGATTACTTGAAATGTTGGGTGATGTGGTCATACCTCTTCTTGTCACTGGTTAAGAACATACCCCTAGAAATTTTTGATGTGCTAAAAAAATATTCATTGAAAATATTTGCACACAAGGGAGTTGTAGCTTTTAATTTAGGGGTAATTGTTCAAACCCTACATTGGCCCTTTTTTTCACAAACTACTTTACCTTTAACCACATTGGGCACATTAAGAGTCAGGGTATAAAACAAAATCCAAGGAAGACAGATTGTTAATGAACAATTTTTGGCAACTTTTCTGGGGAATCAAATGTAAAATATCTTTATTTTATAACATAAAAGAGTCTTTGTTGTTATCTTCCCTAGTTTTTTATCTTACAAGGAAGATAACAATCTCCTATGTATGTTATTCATTGCATAAGTATTCTTAGTAAGTTTATATATGGCTTCACTAAAATAACTCTAACATTCACACTCATACATTTGTTTGAGTTGTACCTATTGACCCATAAGAAAAAATGGTGCTTCCTCATGAAGGCTAAATCCTAGTTATATAGCCCAACCTTATTTTCCAAGACAAACAAGAAGACAAAATTAATCAATTGTATACACTTTCTTGGAAAAGAAGAAAATCCATAAGCAAGTACAAAAGAGTCAATTTTGTACTAGAATAGGAAGAAGTTGAAGTTGAATACTAAGAAGGTGTAATTTAGTGGAGAAGGTTGAGGTAAGCCTAAAAGAACATATCTATGGACAAGCTAGTTCATCTAGGATCCCAAGTATACTAGAAGTGTTCATGATCATGGTTAAGTCAATCGAGTGTTTGAAGAGCTTAGGAAAGCTGATTTTCCATTATTGGAAGACCCCTTGAGAAGAGAAAGAGATTTCTCAAGAGATCTAGTTCAAGAATGCATCTATGGGGATTTATTTTCTCCACCCTATCCTACCTCCCAAAGATGTACCAAGTCCTCTTCCCCACCTATTTTTCAAACATAGAATCCATCATTGTGTAATACACTCACCATACATAGAGTTGTAGCTCCAACTACTATCACTTTCCATCCAATCCTAGTTATTCTACTTGCATCCCTCATAGTGCCTTAGGGTAATTCTATTGTTTCTTTGTGCCTTTCTACTAACAACAATTTACCAGGTGCCTTTAGGAAGAATTTCCTCAAGTTTTATGGCAATGGTAAGGTTTCTACAGATGAACATATTGCTACTTTCTTTGCATCTTATAGTGTTGTCTCTCAGCAACATGAAGATGTAGTCATAAGAATGTTTTTTGAAGCACTAGTTGAAAATAGGTCAATTGGTTCCAACATTTTTTTTGTTGGATGCATTACAACATGGGATGATATGCAAAATTGATTTGAAGCTCACTACAAAAGCATATAAGATGAGCATGCACATTGTTGTCTCAACTCACTTAGATAAAAAGGAACCAATTATTCCCATGAGAGCTTTCATTGTAAAGTTCAAAAAATTACTTAACAAATCTCTATTGCAAGTAGGCCAACTATAGATAATCAGAAGATGTCTATCATTAGTTCTATGTCTCACATTATTAGTTTTCAAATTAGAAGAGCACATTTGGAAAATCTCCAAGCTACCCAAACTCTTGCTATAGAATTAGAAGATGATTTGATAGCAGCCAAGAAATGGAAGAGAGACATTCAAAGTTGAACTTCTCTACGTACTACTACTACCACTGCCAACAACACGAAAGCAATGCTTCAAAAATTGTCAAATGAGATGATTTCCATGTAAAGCCAAATGGGTAAGTGAATTCCCTCATTTCATCAACCTTATCAAGATATGTCTAGATGAAAAGATGAAGAAAAGGCATTACAATTACCACGTTCTCAACAAAATCTTTCCATTGATGCAACTCTTAAGAAGTAGAGCATGTGCATATTCCACTTGGGAGCAGATCATGATAATGACTCTTGCCTTCAAATGAATAGATACAAAAAAATGAATGCAAGTAATGAGCTAACAGTGGAATATCATAAAAAGTGAAGATGGTTCTACTCCCCCAAGTGACTCTAGAAAATTTTATTTGGAGTATGAATCATATTTGAAAAGAGGAGGTGAATGTTTCACCACTATAGTACAAATGATTGTCACAACAAGAAGCTAGAAGAACAAATGTCTACAAAGCTTAGTCCATGTTCAGAACAACATTCCTTCTACTTCAATAGTCATGGCTACTACCTCTATTCCCTCTACTTCAAATGGATCACTACCAAAAGCTGAGACAAATGGTAAGTATGATTTCTCATTTGATATTATTCCATATTTTAAAGATGATCATCTTCATGTTTCTCCTCCAAAGTACTTAAAGTCTAATCCTATTGAATTGCAAAAGCTACTCTACTATTAAAAATGAGAAACTAGTAATAAGGGTCATTCAAATGTCAATGTTGTTGTTAGTGTTAATAAGACTAGTACTAGTACATTTCCCCATCCTAATGAAGAGCCACTCCTACCTATAATTTTTTAGGAAGAAGAATCTTCAATCCTAGCTACCTCCCCCAACCAAAAACTTGATCCCTTTTGTGTGTCCATATATTTCAATGGTCACAAATTAAGTAATTTCATAATTGACTTAGGTGAATCAAATAATGACATACCTTCTACTATTTCTTGTTACTTGGACTTTCCCTTAACTAAGACCTTTGGGTATTTTTATTCTATGGATACAAAACAAGTTCTCCTAATAAGTCAAGTAAAGGATGCCCAAGTAGCCTTAGCTGTACACTGAACATAAATAATGGAGTTGACTATCCTTGTGGTTGACATTCCTACCAACTATGGCATTCTACTAAGTATGAGTTTTTGGAGGGATATGGGAGATGAAATTAAACTAGACTGGTCCCATCCTAGTATTCCTATTGGCAACAAAAATATCAAGCTTAAACCTAAAAAAGAGGCTAAATTTAGTATAACAAAATATGATGATCCTAAAGCTCAAATCTTGTATCAAGAGATGGAGTATGGGAACTACATGATGGTTTCTTATTTTAGTACTCTAGAACAAGAGTTAGACCATCCTAATGATCAAGAATTTGGACCTTTGAGTTTGATGGAAGTTGTGCAATTTCCATATTAGGAGTACGTGTGGTGCTCATTTTCCCTCAAGGAAATCTAACACAACTAGCATACAAGCTTCAATTTTACAACACTTGAACAACACTACTGAACATGAAGCATTACTTTTAGGTATTATTACAATACAAAAAAGAGGTGTGAATATTCTAAAAGCCCAAGGTAATGTAGATCTAATAGTGAAACAATTTCAAAGTCATCATACTATGAAAAACCCAAGACTTTGGAATCATAGGAATAGAGTCTAGGATGAGATAGAAGACCTTGATGCCTTCTCTATAAAAGTTATTCCAAGGGAGAAAAGTGTAAGGGATGATATGTTACCCGCATCTCAATCCCTTCTATTAATTCATCTATAATTCAAAGACAAAGAATACAAGGTTGAAATCCTCTTCAGACCTAATGTACCTGATAATGTTGAATCATGGTAAGTCTTTAATTATGATAAGAAAATCTAGTGCTTTCTAGAAAGAGACAAACCTTTCACTTGCTAGTACTTTAAAGGAAGTGAAAGCCCCCACCATGAGTTCTCTCTTGATAACAAGAAAGATTTGGAGCTAGGTGTAGAACAATTACAAGGTAACAACATGCCTAGAAACCTAATCTCTTTAGAAAAATAGTTTGATAGACATGATGCATATATCAAAAGAGAAAGAGATAGGAAATGTGGAACCTTAGATAATTAGAAGGGATGAATGTAGGCACTATGTTTAAGCCTAAAATAATTAACATTCGTAATAGTTGTGCTACTAAAGAAAGAACTAGATCTAAAGTATTGCTTTATGAATATCAAGATATTTTTGCATGAAGTTATGAAGAATTAAAAAATTTCAAGAATGGTGAGTTTAAGTATAAGATTCCCCTTAAGACTAATGTAGTTCCTTTTAGGAAAAAAAAACAACAACAACCCAATGATCTTAGATGCCATCTTTAGAGAAATACATAAAATATTAGAAGCTAGGATCATTTATCCTATACAACATTCAACATGGTTATCCAATGTTGTCCCTATCAGGAAGAAGAGTGGGGATATTAGAATTTTTGTGGATTTTAGAAATATAAATCAAGCATTTCTCACAGACAACTGTGCTCTGCCCAACTTGGATTACTTCCTATAGAAAGTTATAGTATCTAAAATTATGTCCATGTTAGATGGTTTCTCGGGCTTCACCCAGATTAAAGTAGATCCAAATGATCAATTTAAGAAAATGTTTACCACTCCTTGGGGAATATTTTCTTACAATAGAATTCCCTTTGGGATAATTAATTCTAGGGCTACTTTTCAAAGAGCCATGAATACATCCAAGAGAAGAGAAGATCATTTTAAGGACTTGGGGAATGTGTTAAAGAGATGTAGTGAACATGGAATCTCCCTTAACCCCAATAAGTTTGTCTTCTATGTTACAAAGGGAAAGTTTTTGGGCCACATAGTGTCTCAAGAAGGCATTAAGATTGATCCTAAATTCAAATCTATCCAACATCTCAACCTACCAACAAGAAAAACTAGAGTTAAAAATATTTTTGGCCAAGTAAATTTCTTGAAGCACTTTGTTCTTGATTTCTCTGAAATTACATAGTGTATAATTGACATGATGAAGGACATTCACATTTTAAGTGGAGTGACTTTTGTATTGATTGGTGGAGGTATAAAAAGGATAAAAAATATAATAAGAGGGGGAGTAGGGAGGGGGGGTGAATCAAAATCTTAAACACTTAAAACTTTCATCAATTCACTGACATCTATTAGTAAATTTATTCATGTAAAACTTGTAATGTAAATCCAATGTACCATATAAATATGATATACCTAGAAACCCTCCGAGATGAAGGTAAAACTAGGGTGGGGATGACACCCACAAATCCTCACTACTGTAGTAATAAAGTTAACCATTTAAGGTTACAATGTTTGATTATGAGATATGATCTATCCTATGAGGAGAGTACCCTATTAAAGCCTTAAGAGACTGCAAGGTCTCACCTTGTTGGAGCATTGAATGCTTACAAAAAAGTAAGGACTTTTTAAGGAGATTTACAAAGATCTTTTAAGACCACATTGTTAAGAGATTAAACTTGATTCAAGTCAACAAAAACAAATTCAGTACTTGACTCTCAATTTTCTCTTCAACCTAATTTTAGTCTTTTCCTTGCTAACTAATCCTCTAATTTGATCTGATAAACTTATCTTTCCCTTTCACTTCACTTCCATTAAAAAGTCACTTTCTTAATTAGATGATAACATAACCCTTCATGGACTTTTGATCAGATCTCAATCCCTCACTTTACTCCTTTTTTGAATGCATACACTTATATACTCTTTCAGTTACTCCACATGCCTCTCTCACTTTATGATCTAGGTTAAGATCATCTTTATTTAAAAGGTTTTGTAAACAATTCCATAATAGCCTCTCCATCCAAATCATTGACCACACAACATAGGGATATGTGATTCATGCAATTTAAATTTTCTATAACAACCTCTAGAATCTAAAATTTAAATGTTCCTTCTATGCGAGCTTCTAAAATGTAATACCTCAAATTCTATTCTATTTTTTACTTTTATGTAAACTTTGCATTACTTAGTCTTTACTATTTCCCAATGCTCAACATTTTTGTTGTTCATTCTATATTACTCTTCTAATGCTTGACACACACTATGTAGCTTGGTAGTTGTATCTTTGTATTTTTCTCAATTGCTAATGAGCTTGACTCATATTCAAATACTCAGTGACCATACTTACTTGGCTCCTATAGAGTGTGGTACATGCTTATGCACATTATTCAACCTATGTAGAGTAGCTTGGTCATAGTGATGACTTTCTAACTCTTCCTTGTAAATTACTAAGTGGTTCACATTAATAATACAATAATGGTTAGAGATACTACCAATCTCCCCCTTTAACATTAGTGGAAAAAAAAACTTTGACATATTTACATTTTACAATACAATTTGAGAAATGAGCTCTCCCCCTAAGTTTATGACTTATGAAAATGAATAAACAATGAAAAGATGAATAAAAAATCCATTTGACCTTCATTCACATGTGTATTTATCCTTTTGACATCACACATCATCCCCCCTTCAAAACTCTTTTCCCCCTTGTTTTTGAACATTATATGTCACTACTCTTGGCATGGAATACATGGAAGTAATCCATATTTTTCAATTAATTCCTTATGAAATTTGGTAATCATGGACAATGCATGATCCTATGTGGTTCTTTATACTTCTAAAACATAATTCCATAATTGAATTCATGTGGCCAAATCAATTAAACTATAAGCCATTGACAGATTATGACCTTCTATGATAAGATGCCAGGTTGTTTTCAATTCTCTCTACATGACCTCTAGATGAGGTATCATGATTTCCTAAATAGAGGTCAAATTGGATCTCATATTGCTCTCAGCTACCTAAATCTTGGCCAATGTGCCTCAAGCATTAAGCAGATTATTGAAATGATTAATTCTTGATTCTATTGATTCTAAAATAATATTGTTGGACCTCTTCATCTTAGTCTGAATTTTATTTATTTGTACTTGAATATTGTTAGTGAATCTTTTCACATCTAACAAATTTTTTTTACCTTATGTATTAGCTCAATCATAATATATACTCTCTCTTGTAGTTGCACTTTTTGCTTGGCAATTTTTATGGAAAATTTGTCCACAACCTAAGCTTCAAATCTTACAGTAGACCATATCTTCTCATTTGACTCCTTATTTATAGAATTCACTTGATTAACTCTAGTTACAAGTTGGTTGATGATTGGTGCATCTTCATCAAAATTTTGAATGTCAAAAGCATCAACAAAAATATATTTTACATCATGTAATACCTAGTTTTTCTTGTGCTCTTTTCTTAATTCTTCTTTCCTTTTCTTCTTCTCCAAAACTTCTTACAAAAAAATTATTTTCTCCAAGGTGAGATTTTCTAGGTTCAATTGTTTCATCTCAATGATTTCACCCAAACGAACTTCAATATCTGGCAAAACATCTTTTATTGCTTTCCATTTTCTGCTAGGCAAAGGAGTGCTATTACTTGACACTGTGTTGAGATTTGGTCAAGGGGTGTCACCTCTTAGGCTTTCTTGTGCATCTATGCTTGGGAAAACAATAGTTACACTTAGTTTAGCTTCATTTGATTTTTTGACTTCATCAATATGAGGTGTTGAAACAATCTTATTTTTTACACTTATTTCCTTCTCTTCACCATCTACCTTTGTATCAATGAGCCTTGATTGCTTGACCTCTAGAGTATCGGGGGTGTTGGCATGTTTAGGGGACATGTTACCTTTTATATTCAACACACTTGAGCTTTCTCCATTGTTGTAATCATCTTTACTATTTATAGTGTCTGCCTCTACTTTCTTTGTAGATAACCAAAAAAATTATCTTTCATAGAAACTCACTTTTTTCCATACATCTCCCTCTCTATTCATTAAGATAAAAAAATATTCTATATTTTAGAACAAATCTTCTCCTATACTGCTCCAAAATTGTGTCCCTTTTCTCCTAGGATAAGTTAGGCATTACTCTAACTAATGTGCAAGTATTTATCTTTTTCTCTTCCTTCTTTGCCTATTCTTGTCTTATTTCTAGTCTATCATCTAAGTCTTGAGATATCTTCTTCTCTATTTCACTAGGACCTATTTTGAAATTTGAGATCATTTCTACCATAGCCTCCTCAATTTTATTTCTATCATCATTATCTAGTGTATCAAATTTGACAAATCTAAAACTAGATAAACCTAGGGAACTCCTTAAATTTGTACATGTACTTCATCAATAGACTTAGATTTTCTTTGAGGTGGTCCTCTAACCAATCTATTTCTAGTTTTTGGGGCACTGGGCTATGTAGCTTTTTCTACCTTATGCTTTGTAGATTGCTCGGCAGTAGCAGCTAGCCTAGTCCTTGGCTTGTTTTGTGGTGGAGGATAGATTGGTGTCACTTTTGACTTCTTCTTTGTTCCTTGAGCCTTCTTTCTTGGTGTCATGACAACAGCTAGGGTTTCACCCTTGTCAATGTCTTCTTCTTCCTCTTCCTCATTAAAAATATCTCTTTCTTCATCTTCACCAAGACCTTGTGTAAATTTTAATAGTTATTTTCCCTTGGTTAGGGTGCCTAATTTTGGTTCTAAATCATTAATCATTTTCTTCCTCTTCTTTTCCTTAGAAGATATATTTATATTTATAGTTATTCTTTCTTTAGCTTCTTCATATCTCTCAAAAGATTTAGCCTCAACATCTATCTCTTCTTTTAGTAGTGCATCAATATTTGCACTAACTACATCATTATCTCTCTCATAGTAAAAAATTTGTAATCAAGCCTTCCTTGACTTCACTACCTATACAAAAGTGTTGTCCATATCAATAAGAAAGAATATGTCACTATAATATTTCTTGACCAACTCTTTAGGTATCCTCATTGTCCTTTTCATATTTTTCTTAAATTCATCAAAATAAGTATCCATTACATTCTCAAAAATTTCTCCCAACTGAGTGATATACTCATTAATTTATTTTATCATTGGTTTGTCTTTATCCCATTAAACATTACCAATACCCAAAAAATACTTTTAGATATAAAATAAAGTACACATGATGAGGGATCCAAACTTACACATTGAATTCTTTTCTTTTCTTATGGATGACAAATTTTATGCAAGTTGTAACCTCTATAGTTTGACAAGGTCATACTCATGATATTTCATTACAATCTTCCATGCTCAATCCACAACCATACAAGGCACATTGTTCAATCTTCTTAATTGATATAATTTATGAGTGATAAACCTTATTAAAAATTTAATGAGTGGATTAGACATATTTGTGATAAAAAAACCAAGCCCATTCAACTCGACTCCAATGTTTGCCTCAATTTCTATACAACTTAGGCTTCACAAGGTTTTCTTCCTATCTAGGTTTGGATAGCCTATAACCCTATGAATAATTTTCTTTGTGATCTCCATCAGTCCATTTTGTAACTAGTACTTCATGTCATGGATTCTACTTAGGATAACTTTAATCCATTTAACCTTGAAATTATTTAGGAATTCTAGGGCACATGTTAACCCTTTCCTTTCAACAATTTTGAATTCATCTTTCAAAATTTCTTCATTGCACAATTTCTCATATGCTTCTTTGATTTTGTAATCTCCTACTTCTCCAATTTTACACATATAATAGCTTCTGATACTATGGATGATAATAACTTCAGGTGGTATCAAGGATAGCACACCCATTGCATCTCTTTTCATAGCAATCTCTATAATAGCATGAAACTTTGGTGGGGGACAAGCGTTACTCTTCACTATTTGAATTTTACTAACCTCTTGGCTCATTCAAGTGGTTGATGAAGTTTCCATGATCAAAGTTAGGGTTTTAAGTTCTTTCTTCTCTAGATACTTGACACGATCTAGATCTTCACTCATTCAATCCTCTTTGACCAAGTCACTCTTGATATCTTGGCTAGTTGCTAAAATTGCCAAATCTCTCTATGCTCTTGAAAACCCAAATGCAAGGTAGGTAATAATGTTTTCAAATTTTTTTATATACCTTACTTTTATTGATTTAGGATCTCCATTAATGTTGTGTACTTAAGTAGGTAGAATCCAGCTATCTTGATCAATGTCGATGCCTTTCAACTAGGTTTTTGTATTACAACTCAGTCTCTTTTATTACTTAGTCTCTATAATTTTTCATCTATAATTTATTGGTCTATGCTGCAATGCTTGGTCAACATAGACAATTTTTACTAACCATCAACAACCTTTAAAAAAATTCTTCTTATGGATCCTCACATATGTAGATATGAACTTTTCACACATTTTCATGTAATGAACCGATGTATGATATATCAATTATGTACATAGTTCCATACATACCTCTATTGCATAGTTTGAGATGACATAATCACCTTCTCCATTGGATTGGGTGACTTCTTATCCATTAGCTCCACTAGTTCCATCTTCTTTTCTTTTCCATTTTAGGTTCATTTCATTCCTAATTTTGTGCATGTCCACTTTTCCTTTTCCTTTGTCTTTTATTTGATTTTTTGAATGTACTTGAGTTTGCCAATTCTTACTTTGATGTCCAAACTTGTGGCATTTGGAACATGCATTGTTAAGTACATAATTCTTCCCCTTATTTTTCCAATAATGTTTTTCCTATGATCTGTATTGATATGCTCCATATCCATACTTTTAAAAGTTATAGCAATATCCTTCAAATTTAGCTGTAGCCATTGTATTCATTAGTCTTGACCTACACTCATGTATTTGATGCCCTTGTTCTTATAGTAAAAATAATAACACGTAAACTTAGGTTTAGAATTTTGCATATCATGTTTGGTTCAAAAAATATTTGTAGTATGACCAAGTTTCCCATAATGACAGCATGTTAGTTTGTCTATTTGTTCTCCATTTCTAGATGATTCTCCTTTCTCAATGCATGAATGTCCCAACCCATCAAAATAACTTGATAACTTCATCAGTTCTTCAAAATACTTCATTTCCTTTTCAGGTTTCTTAATTACCCATAGATTCTTTAGCTTTTAGTTCATTATTTAGTATGTCCTTCTATAATTTGAGATTTGCAATTTCCACATCCTTGTGATTTAATTCCTTATTTGCAAGAACTGGTTGATTCATCATGTCTAGTTATGTGTTTGTGAGATTCCATACATCTAGTAACCTTTATCAAGTTTGGTAGCCATCACCCTTTGGTCTTCTTTAGCTATAGTTGTATCTTCATCAACTTTATTCAACCTTTTTTTAGTCCCTTCACATAGTCTTACTGATTGATTTCTTGTTGTCTTTTCAATCCTCTTATTTCTTCATTCAGGAATTTTTTCTTGTCAAGTAGATCAAAAGATGCTTTGTCATTTTGATTGATAGGTCTGTATTTTTTCATATGAAAATTGTTTTATCTAAATGGAAATTTCCTTTCTCCTTTTTAGGGAATACTTCAAATATTTTCTTGCCTTTCATGTTTTTGTAGCATGATTTGGATGTCAATCACCTAATAGTCAATAACCTTGTGCAATTTGAAAGACTCCATCTCCAAGATATAATCTCCAAGCTATTAAACTTCCTTCAAAGAACCAATGCTCTCATACCAATTATTGACTGATGGAGGTATGAACAAGATAAAAGAGACACTATTGAAGGGGGGTGAATCCAAATTTTAAGCACTTAAACTTTTCATTAATTCACTCACATTTATCAGTGAACTTTTACATATATGAATTGTAATGTAAATATGTTGTACCATATAAATCTCATCACTTACATGCATGAAAATGAAACACATAACACAATATTTGTTACCCAGAAATCCTCCAAGGTGAAGGTAAAACTAGGGTGGGGATGAAACCCAAAAATCTTCACTACCATACTAATAAAGTTAACTAGTTAAGGTTACAATGTTTGATAATAAGATATGATCTACCCCATGATGAGTCTACCATGTTAAAGGCTCAAGATACTTCTAGGTCTTACCTTTTTAGAGGATTTAACACTTGTAACAAAGTAAGGACTATGTTAGGAGATTCACAAAGATTTGTTAAGACCACTCTGTTAAGAGATTTAACTTGATTCAAGTCAATTAAAAATGATTCAATACTTAAGTCTTGGTTTTCTCTAAAATGTAATTTTGAGTCTTCTCCTTGCTAACTACTCTCATAAACTTGTCTTTCCCTTTCACTTCACTGCCACAAATAGGTCACTTTCTCTGTTAGATGATAACAAATCTCTTCACTAACTTTTGATCTGATCACAATCCTTTAGCTTACTCCTTGTTTGCATGCATACACTTCTCCACTCTTTCTCTTACTTGGCATGCCTCTCTCACTCTATGATCTAGGTTAAGATCATCTCTATTTAAAAGGTTCCATAAATATTTTTCTAGATTATTCCACAATAGCCTCTCCATCTGAATCATTAATTGCACAACATAGGGATCTACAATCCATATCATTTCAATGTTTTGTAACAACCTCTAAAATATTTAAATGTTCCTTAAATTTCATCGTGTAAAATCTGTTACCTCAAATTCTATTCCATTTTTGACTTTTATGTAAACTATATATTACTTGATCTTTACTATTTTTTGATGCTCAACACACACTATGTAACTGGGTACTTGTATATTTGGAATTTTCTCTATCATTGATAAGCTTAGCTCATATTGAAATACCTAGTTACCATACTTACTGATTTCTTATAGAGCTTGGTACATACTTACTTATGTATATGACTCAATTACCTAGAGTAGCTCAATCATAGTGATGACCATCTGACTCTTCCTTGTAAATGACTAAGTGGTTGACACCAATAGACAAATGTGGTTAGAGATACCAACATCTGGAAGAAAGTCTTTTGATGAAATCAAAATTTCCATAGCCCATGCTCTTGACTTAGTTCATCTAAATTATATCAAAGAGTTTATTTTATATTGTTATGCATTAGCCCATAAATTGTTTGCCATACTTATGGAAGAAAACAAGGAAGGCATCCAAGAACCTATTAATTTTATGAGAACCCCTCTCAAGGAGCATGATATGAAGTACTCCCAAGTGTTAAAACATGCTTATTTTGTGGTTTAGAGCCCTTAAGAACTTCAAAAAAAAAAAAATTCATTCACATTTAGTTGTTTATGTTCCAGATTCAGTACTAAAAAGTATCTTAACCCATAAAGAAATAGGGTGTAACTCAAGAGGAGCTTGCATAGCCAAAGTCTAAGAGTATGACATTGAGTTAAAACCTACCAAGTTGGTCCATGACAATGGTTTGTGCAGAGCAATTGAAGAAAATCAATAGGTAAGTAAAGAAGAAGAAATCTCAAAATTTCTAGTGGTGAGCCTCCAAGGTCCTTGGTTTTCAAATATTGCTTATTTCCTTAGTTATGGATAGTTTCCCAATGGATTAACCTATAAGTAGAGAAGACATATTAGGACAAAGTCTACCAAGTATGTCATTTATGATGATCAATTGTATAAAAGGGAAATTGATGACACTTTGCTAAGATCTGCACATAAGCCTTAGTAGGAGAGTTAACTCAAAGCATTCCATAATGAATCTTTTTGGAGGCATTAATCTTCTATATTGGAAGCATATAAAATTTTGAGGAAATGTCATTACTAGCAAAGTATGTTCAGAGATGCCTATAAATGGGTAGCCCAATGTGAAAAGTGTAAAATGTTAGCCAATAAACCTCAGTTGGTTGCATTGCCATTAAGGTTAGTAGTAATAGAAGGCGCCTTTTAGCAATGGGGAATTTATGTTATTGACCCAATTAATCCATCCTCTTCTATTGGATGTCCATATGTCATTAGTGCTATAGACTACTTTCCTAAGTGGGTGGAAGAAAACCATACTAAGAAAACCACCTTAGAAATTGTCTATGAATTTATTAAAGAAAATATCATTGTGAGATTTGGTGTCCCACTAAGGGAGGTTGTGGACAATGATATCTATTTTTCATTAGTGGAAATTTTTGAATTCTTCTATGATAATAATATCCATCTGAGTCATTCTTCAGACTATTTCCCTCAAGGAAATGATCAAGCAGAATCAAGCAACAAAAATTTGATCAACATCATGACAAAACTTATCTCTAACAATGAGAAGAATCAACACAATAAGCTACATGAAGCTCTTTGGGGAGATAGGGTAACACCTAAGAAGGCCATTGATATTTCCCCATCTAAGCTAGTATATGGAGTTGAGGATAGTCTTCCCCTTTCGTTGGAGCTATGAGTTTGTAAGTTGAAGTAGATAATTCAAGATCTTGTATTTTGGAGTGTATTGGAAAAGAAAATAATGTACCTAACCAAGCTAGAGGAGGAGTTTGAAAATTTGGTTGACCACATCATAGAGCAAAAAAAATGCATGAAGAGTATTGTCGTATACACAATACATGCCCCATTCCTTGCTAGGAATGTGGACTCCCTACATTTTTTGACTCTCAGACTCACAGTGCGAGAGTTGAAAGAAGAAAATTTGATTAAAAAGTTAGAATTTTAGAGTCAAAAATTTGAAAAATCAGAAAAAATTAGAAATTGAAAAAACCCTCAAAAATTTGGAAAACATAAAACCACAAAAACATTAGCAAATGAAAAATTGAAATACAAATTTCAAAAAAAAAAAAAAAATCCCCGCTCACCCATACATGTGTGCCTCGACACAGAGGGTGTCTTGCTTGGTGTACAGGGGGCGAGAAGGGTTATAAAAACCCTCTCCCTTTCCTTTTCCCCCATTGTTTTCAAGTTTCCACAAGAGAGGGAGCAAGGTGAGCTCCCCCCTCCTTTCCTTCCATGGTCATGCCACATGCTAGCACTGCATGCTAGTCGCACCGTGCACTAGTTGCATGCATTGATGCTATGTACTAGCTATACCACACACTAGCACTATGCATTGGTCGTACCATGCATTGGTGTCATGCGCTAGCCATGCCACATGCTAGCCACACCATGTGCTAGCTGCGTACACCATGGGTGTTGCATGCTTGGCATTGTTGTGCACCTTAGCTCACATGCGCACATGTTTTCCTTTGTTTTCTAAAAAGTGTTTTTTTAAATAAAAAAATATAAAGGCTTTTAAAAAAATTTAAAAAGTTCAAATATAACATAAGTAAATCCCCAAGGGGGACTTTTTTTTACTTATGTTTTTTCTTGTATGCTATCTTTGTCACTATTAAACTCTTTTCTCTTAATGTGTAGGCAACATGATCAGATAGAATCTACATATGGAGCAGCACTCAAACCCATAGTTTTCAAGTTCTAATGCATACCCCCAAAGTCAAGGCTCCAAAATGATTATGCTAAGATTAAAGATACTAACCTCAGAGACACAGACTTGGAAAATTTCTTGAGCATTGGCAACAATCTAACAAAAAGGTCAACCATGATGTCCACACTAATCCATTTTGGATTAGTGAACGTAGCATCACATCCTAGGACTGTACAGTCAGCTAAATTAATGAAAACCTTAGCTCAACATTTTGTTCCTAATGAAAGGGTAGTTAAGAGTGTCACTAGAGAAGTGGTATTGGATTTGAGATTTGATAACATTTAGAGGGCCTTCCATCTTCCTAGATCTAATCAGTTCATCTGACTCTCCTATGAAGTAGTTGAAAGATGGTATAGGGAGCATCACCAAGAGGCCATTGATATCATACATTCCCCTTACCTCATTGAGAAGCCACCTTAGTGAAAGACAATCAAAAAAGTAGATATGACTCAAGGATACATGAAGGATGCCATAAGATACTCTATCATTCTCCTGAGTAGAGACATGGGCTTACTTGCAGTAGGTCATCTCACTCCATTCATGGTCAACTTCATTGAAACCATTAGGCATGCAAAGACACCACTAGATTGGGCCACCACACTAAGTGAAAACTTGTGTGAGTAGCTAAGGATGGTAAAGGACAAGAAGAAGTTTTATATGACTTCTTATATGGTGTACCTTCTTGTAGCAAGGGCAGTGAACTATCCCAGGTTGTACAGGAAAGGTAGTATGTAGGACCCCAATGCCTAGCCATACATAGTCTACCCTCAATTGGTGAAGAAGAAGATTTCAACATGAATCATGTGTTTATCTTTATGATCATTTGATTCATTAAGGGAGATTATGGGAATAGGTTATCCGATGAAGCCAAAGCATAGATCACAACTCTCGGAGCCTACTTCATCCAGTTCAAGACATTCATGTATATTCAGGTAGGTGGTGCATCCATCAATCCTAAGAAGCTCCCATGATATCGAAGTGACAAGCTGGACCTATTGGATATTTCCCAACAAATTAAGTCAACCTATGAGAGGATCAAGAGACAATAGAGACCTTGATGGATATGGTCATTGGTCATAGGAGCATATCAGGTGAAGAGGAAATAGGATATTTCAACCTTCGAGTGGGAATGGGAGAACTATCCCCTTGAAGAATACAACTCTCCTTGGCCATATTTTGATAATAAAGGAACAGTAGAGAATCTTGCAAGAAAGGACTTCTATCATGAGGATGCTATTGAAGATCATTGGATGAAAACCACTAATGACTATGATGTTTGCATTAAAGACTATTGTAGGATGACTTTGTATCTAGTAGAAAAGGCTCTCCATTTGACCATCTCTGATGAGATAAGGCTACTAGACTCTAAGGAATTACTAGATCCTCTGTTCAATGCAGATCAGGGTGGTGAAAGACCCATTCTGAATGTAGAAGTTGATAGAAAGGAAGGAGATGACATTAATCATAGAGCAAGGCATGCCATCAGAATGACAAAGAATTGGATCAAAAAACCTTTTCCACTTGACCTAATTCTAGATATAGTGACCTTCCATGCACATGCTCACCCAAAAAAGGGTAAAGGAAGGAATGCATCAATTCCTACCTTTGCACTCCAATATCCTATCAGGCTAGAGACAATTTACGAGTTTGATTTTCCAATTGAATACTATCACCCTCTAGAGAGTAAGGGAGAGAGGAAGAGAGCCTCTCCTCAGAGGATTCAGATAGAACGTGTTGTAGAACTTGTGTCTCCTCAATAGTAGGACTAGAGCCCACAAGAGTCCCAAGATATTGGAGTTACTCAAATCCAAGATGAACCTTAGTTGCCTCCTATTATGCCAAGCCAACCAGAAGAAGGAGAAATTCCAAAGACCTTCATTCTTCCTGTACAAGGAGAGCCTATTTCTCCTTCTGTCCCAAAGAGACATAAGAGGATCAAAATTAAGATGAAGAAAAGGCAAAGGATTAGTAGAAGATTAGTGCCTAATCCATCTTTTCGTGAAACCATTATGAAGGAAGAAACAAAATTAGATGAGGAGGAGGAACAAGTGCCCCTACAAGGAAGAACTTGGCTAGCAAAAGCTGTAGAGTTGGAAAGAAGAAAGAGTACCACAAGTACCCCACCACCCACCCAAACAAAACCTATAGAACTCTCTTCTTTTGAAGATGAAGTGTAGCATTGGGTGGATGAGGAAAGGGAGTGAGGTGAGGATTTTTTCTCTATGATGGATTTTGATTTCATGTCCATGGGTACAAAGTTAGTTGGAGATAAGATTAGAGATACCCCTATAGGTATACTCCAATAGGAAGAATGGATACAGATGTGGCCAGATACACAGGGTCTTGATCTTACTCCTCCATCTCTACCATAGGTTATGGTGGTAGATAAGGGTTTAGTAACTCCCCCACCTCTGAGTTCAGAAGAGGAATAGGTTCAAAAGGAACCATCATCATAGGAGCAACTAGAGCCAAGGGCTACTAATGAAGTGTCAAAAGAGGGAAAAATGGTAGAATATGCACAAAACCCTTCCCAAGATGCTAAGGAGCAAGCTATAGGATCTACGGAGACTAAAGTTACAAAAGGAGAATCCTCACAACAAGAGACAACTCCAAGTAAGAGTGATAAAGGGAAGAATGTAGTTGAATACACCCCTTCACCATCAAGAGCCAAGGTTGTAGAGAAACACATTCCAAGATTGTTCCAAAAGGAGACAATGAGGAGTGCTAAGCTTCAATTCCGTGCTTCAGAGGATGATATTTTTGATATTGTAGAGATTTTGTAAAAACTTAAGTCTCCATTACATGATGCAATGCCATTTTCATTTGTCACTACTAAATGGAACTAGGATTTATTTCCACAAGTGACTCTCCCTATTGAAGGTACAAATGCAAAAGTTATTAGTCTTGAGGATTATTAAGTGAAGGATGTTATGTAGAGAAAGCTTACATGGGATTTAGCCCAATAGATGATGACTATGGGAGTCGAAGAGGTTCTCAGGCACATGAAGCAAGATGAGATTGAACTCTGAATGCTTCAAAGGAAAGTTGAGATCATAAAGGGATATATAGCTGAAGTTTTTTGTCCTCTTGATCTTGAGCACCCTAAGGAGACTCTAAATCTCAATCTTAGAGAAGGGGAAGGTGTATGGCTCAATCCATTTTTGAGAGCTTGTCAAGAATGGTGAGAAATCCTTGAGAATAGAGGTGTTACCACAATCATAGAGAATTTGACATTACTGCATGCTATGTAGTAGAACATGAATAAGATCGTGGCAATTTTAGGTAGGACTTGAGTATCATGGATGAGGTATGAGCATGGAGCAAGGATAAGAAAACTCTACAAGCCATAAAGGGCTAAAGGTACCACATTATGATTGATGTATATATTGGAGAAGAGTTAGACATGATAGATGCTTAGATAGAGAATATAGTAGATGGAAATAAAGTGATAGAAACATTACATGAGGAGATCCATCAGCTCAAGGACCAAGCCCAAAGGAAAATTTTGGAAGCAAAAAAGTTGTACAGTGATGCATGTTTGGACATTTTTGAAGATGACGAATGAGAGAAGCTATTGCTAGTTGAGGTAGTAGTAGAGAATTTCAAGAAGACTTTAGAGGAAGCATCTAGTGATGAAGATATCAGACAAGCCTTTAGAACAAAAGAAGCACTGTTGGAGTTGGACAACAAACTTGGAGATTTTGCAGATACTCAAATTGAGGTGGACAACTATAGACAAAAGGTGAAAGATAAATATACGGGTTTAGATCTTCTAGATGCAACTAAGTTGCTAAGATGATGGATAAATTCAAGGGAAAACATCTTAACATAGCTTTGGGATGATGAAGAAGAAAACCTAGATGCCAGAATTTCAATTTTGACACTTAGTAAAATCTTGAGATTTTGACTCTATCGAGGTCTACAAGTTCACAGCTCCACATTTTCATGCAGCTCCATATTTTCATATAGGTCTGCAAGTGCATAAGTATGTAGGTCCACAAGTCCATAATTTAGAAGTGTGCCAACAATTAACTACCATTTCCAAAAATATCACCTTCCATGCATTGGGAGTGCATTCTAATGGCAATTTAACTCTGACACATGCCTAGTGAAAGACCAACTTCTATTTTTGGCACCTCCATGCATTTCCACTTCAACTGATGGCTTCCTCCTACTTTCTCTTTCATGCTTTCTTTATTTTTGATATGTAAAGGGCTCATGCATCCAGTCCCTCTAAGCACCGGATTAATGGTTTTTTTTGTATATATTTAGTTTGTTTTAATGTTCTAAAAGAATTTTATTACATAAAGATATCTCTCACTCTCAACACAAATTGAGGAGATGATTTCTTATAAATAACTCATTATAATATGTAACAATGGCTGCCATTATTATGCAATAAAATTATGCTTTTGGTTCTTGCATTTGGAGTGTAGTTATTCTTGTAAAAATGTGTCATATTTTTGTGAATTTTGTTCATGAGATTGTGATTGAGCCAAAGATTTATTGTGTTGTTTCTAGTTGTGAAATCTTTTAGTCTTGGTGTTTGCTACAAATTTATGAATTCTGCTGACATATCTAGCTTGAGGAGAGATCATGAAATTGTGCCTGGATAACTTTTTATTTCACATAAGCACACTTTTCATGGCCTTGTTATTTTATGAAAGGTGAAATATCATATGATTGTTAAAGTTTCTCACCGACAATTGCATCAATGGATTCTAGGAAGTGTTGCTCTTGTTTTCATTAGTTTCCTACTAATTTCTTCAAAATTTTAACTCACAATGTGTTTTTTCTGTAGCTTATATTCATTTAGGATTTCATTTCAAGTTATATCAATTTCATGTTGTTTTCTTTTAGTTTCATTATTTTCTTTGCTAACCCCTTGTTAGAATAGGAACTCATTTTAGTTGCACTATTAGAATTGCATTCATCAAAAAAACCAGAAAATATAAAAAATATTGTTCTTTTGTGTGTTATTTTGAGACAAAAAATAGATTTACCTCATTTCAAGTTTAAATTAGAACTAGCAAAGGCCTCCTCATGAACAATCACATTTATCTTCAACTGAATAGATTTTGGTATGTCACAAGAAAAATACTAAACCTTGGAGTTGATCCCCAAAAGATTAGCTTTTAAAGAGAGGAATTGTGCAATGGATTCCTCTCATTGACCTCGTGTAAAATGATCACCCAACAAAGAGCTTCTTTGACAAAAAAGTGAGGCTAAGAAGGTTCATAAAAGATGATCTAATCTTGTTGTGCCATAAGAGACATGAACGCAAAGTTATGCATCACAAATTTTATTCTCTTTGGAAGGGTCCCTTCAAAATTATACAAGTAAATCAGAATAACTCTTTCATATTGGCTTATCCCACTGGCGAGGTTTTACCATTTTCCTACAATGTCCAGGACCTAAAGATGTATTAGTTACACAATTAAAGTAGGTAACCTCTAAGGTTAGAGTTAGTGTAGGCGGCTTTCATTTCTATTATGTACCCTAGTTTAGTCTCTTGCTTCCTTAGTTTACTTTCCTTTCTGTTTAGGGTTTAGTTTAGTTATTTTCCCTATAGTTTTCTATTTTGACTATGTGAAACTAGAGATGTTAGGTCCCTACTTAAGAATTTGTATGTATATGTCTCCAGTCAGAGCCAACTATTACAAAAAATTTAGTCCATCCCTTTTTAAGCTTGTCATCTCAGAAAGCTATACTCTAACCCTTTCAGTTACTAAAGAAACTACTTTTCCATTTTCTACCTAGAGTAAGGTAACACCCCTAGTTGCAAGGAAGCTCTTTGATCCAACAACCTTACAATCAACACTCAATGTAATTTGAACTAAGTCTTGGTTGGTGTTAAGTGATGGCCTATATTTTCACGAGTGCTAAAAATATTGAAGAATCCATTGTGAAAATCTAGGTTAAACCGATGTATTATGGTTTGCATTTTTATGTTGTAGATATCTTCCTAGAAAAACCCTAATTTTATGTCTATATACATATTTTTTCATGTCTTAATCCTCTCATTTCAAATGAATGTGCTATAGGTTTCACACTTTAGTCTTTTCTTAGCATGATAATGTGACATAGTTAATTGCCAACTGTTTTTGAAGTCCTCATGGCTTATTACAAAAGGTTAATACAAACAAGCATGACTGTGAAATGTAGTTAAGACTTGGAGAAGTTAATGTTAATGCTTGGTGGAAAACCCAAGGTAGTTGTGAGTTTAGAGGAGTTAACTAAGCTATCAAAGAGAAATTTATAAAGTTATGCCTAGTAGTTAAGCATATGATTAGGGTAGTTTAAAAAACAACCTACAAGATAGAGCATGAAGCTGGCCATCATTCAATCAACTTAGATCAATGAATCCAAATGAACTTTGGGTTGATCTTGGAAAAAGTTGACTTGCATTCACATATTCTCTTAATAGAGGGCATGTAGCATACTTGACGTAGCATGTATTATGGCATTGACAGTGTTATCATTCGATCAACAAAGATCAAATGGCCCTAGTCATATTTTGGGCCTAAATGTTAAAGAAAATAAGATTTGGAGAAATTCTCAAGAATAATGACACTTTTCCACATTCAAATCTATTTCAAGCCAAAGATTAAAATGATAAAAAATTACTTGAAAATTTATCCTAAGATATGACCAAGGCAGTGAACATAAGTTTGTAAAGGATTTTATGACAAGGTTTTATGTCTCCCAAACTTACACCTAAAAAAAAAAACATATGAACATAAGTGTAATTTAAGGGTGGTTACTATGTTACACCCAAAGAGGAAGTGTAAAGGTGTGTGTCCATGGACAATTAAGTATAACATCATTGTTAGAAATGCTTTAGAATAACTGAGAGGGGGAGTGAATTAGTTATTCAAGGTCCAAATGTCCTGTTCAAAATTTTTCACTAAGTATAGTGAGCCCATTCAACCATTCACTCATCCAAGCATCAACTTTTCTAATCAGCAAGTTACTATAAATCAACATGCAAGTATAACACATAAGAAATCAACGCATAACATAGTGATTTATATGGAAACCCAATTTGGGAAAAACCACTAGTAACATGCTACTCAATTTTCACTCTTCCAAAGTGATGCGATATGAAAGGCCTACCCTATTGAAGGATTAAAACACACTATTAAAGGTGAGCTTATTAGATGATTTAACCATCCTGTTAGAAGTGGGCCTAGTTATGGGACTTTAGAACATTCACTTGGAATGCTACCCTGTTAAAGGATTTAAAAATGGCTATTAAACCAACCTAATTCCATAGAATTTTCATATCTAATACAATTGCTAGAGAGTATCATAAAATCTTTGACCTGACTACAACATACAACTTAACTTGCAGATCTCAAATCACTTCTCAGCTCATACCATTGCCTAGCCTTCAATCTCTACAACTCTAATAGCTTGCCCTCCTTTCAAGCTTAGTCTTTGGGAGTCTCCATTCCCAACGTACCAGTACAATCATCTCTTCTTGACCACTTGTAGAAGTAAAGCCTTTGTGCTCTTCCTTCTTCTAGATGCCTTCTCCTTGACACCCTTCTGACCACTTTTCAATTTGGCATTTCAACAGCAACATTAACAACATTTTCTTCTTGATCTATGACTACTTAAATAAAAGTCTTGGAGTTATTTTCCCACTCAATTCTTCCATTCTTTAATTTCAATTCATATGGATTAGGTAAAATTCATTATATCTAACCCATATGTTGTTTCCTCTAGAAGCTTCTTGAATAATCCTATTGAATTCACTGAAAAATAGTTTACATAAAATTCTATGCCACTAGCTCATAATCATTGCCCTATAACTAGTTTACAAAATTCAATGTAACTACTTTGTCCAATTAGATTTGGAAAATCTTTATTATTTAAAATAATGCAGTAGCTCAACACTATTCAAATACTGGTGCTTGGCACATACTATGTTACTCAACATCAACTATTTTTTTCTGATGCTCAGTACTTGAACTTCACTCAACACCTGAAGATCACTCGGCACACACTAGAATTTTTTTTTACTTGGCTCCAACTAAGAATTTTCTTAGCTTCAACTAACTTTCTCAACACCTACTAATAATCTTAGTTTAAGCTTTACAATCAACCTTGTTACAACTTGCTCCTTCAATGTTTCTAAATGTGACCAACCTCTATATCTTTGGATATGTTATCAATACATCATTTAATCATTGTCTTAATTAATCCTTGTACTTCATTACAACATCATAACTCAACCTTTCCCTTAGGTACTCTTCTTACATCTTGTTGATCAAATTCTCTTCATCAATCAACTAAGTGATAGTGCCTAGATCTCATAAGAAAATGTCATTCCTACAAATAGTAGGTTTGACATCAATGACAAAAAAATGATTGAAAATAACAATCTTCCTTCTTGCAACAATCTTCCTCTTTGATCTTCATCAATGAGCTTTTCAATCAAATTTCTAACAATCTTCTTCTTTGGCATTGATGGCAAACCAAACTGATCAACCATCAAACTAAACTATTCAACCACAAGCTAACTAGGTTAGAACAATAAGTCAAATGCCAAAAAGTAAATTGTATTACCATCAATTTTTACATCTCCTTCTATTATTCTGATCGCTTCATTTCTAATTCTCCCTCTTAGTTGTTGTATCCTTTCTTTATTTTTCTCCCTCTATATTGCTCATCTTTTATTATTCTAATCAACTTTTGATTATTTCTATCAACTTCTCTCTCTATCTTCATTTGATCATCTTCTGAATTTTCTTGTCATTTCTCCCTCATACTTTTGATCACCAGAAGCTTGTAGAACAAGCTAGAAGATGCTAAGAGATAAGTGTGACAACTAAGCATACATCCACATGAGGTGGAAAGTCCTCGAACAAGGTGAGAGGATAAGTATGACTTAGAAGAGAACAAACTCCCGTATTATCAACAACTTATAACAAAATCCTAGGCTACAACTATTGAATGAAATGCATTTACCTAAGTAAGCTTAAGTAAATAGAATAAATAATTAGTAATTAATTATTTACTCTAACATTTTGATTGGGTCACAAATATTCCATGTTTCAGTTGATGTACTTGTAATCCTCAAAGAATTTTATTTCTCCAAACACTGATATCTCAAATTCATGCTTCCTTTGATCAACAAAATCTTTGCGTAAAGCATCTTTTCCTCCAAAAATTATATCATCAACAAAGATTTTTGATATCAAAATGTCCTTACCTTTTTCAGCTTTGATGTA
Source organism: Cupressus sempervirens (assembly GCA_028749045.1). Taxonomy (NCBI): domain Eukaryota; kingdom Viridiplantae; phylum Streptophyta; class Pinopsida; order Cupressales; family Cupressaceae; genus Cupressus; species Cupressus sempervirens. The sequence goes on along the minus strand of CM053792.1, from coordinate 398,777,688 downwards.
CAAATTGCTATTGTCATACATTCTCTCAAATTCTATTTTCACAAGATATTTGTGCAATCTCTCATACCATGCTCTAGGTGCTTGCTTCAATATATAAAGTGCCTTGTGTAGTTTGCAAACCATATCCTTGTTCTTTTCATCTACAAACCCCTCTAGTTGTTCTATGTAGACTTTCTCTTCCAGTACACCATTCAAAAAAGTAGACTTAACATCCAGTTGGTACACTTTGAAACCTTTGTATGCAATATATGCAAGTAATGTTCTTACTCCTTCCATTCTTTCAATAGGGGCAAACGTTTCCCCATTATCCAATCCTTTATCTTGTGCATAGCCTTTGCAAACTAATCTGGCTTTATTTCTCGTTATCTCACCATTCTTATAAAGTTTGTTTCTAAACACCCATTTGGTACCAATTACATTCTTATTAGTTGGTCTAGTAACTAGGGTCCATGTTTTATTCTTCTCAATCTGATCTATCTCCTCTTCCATGGATTTATAACAATAATCATCTTCTTGTGCATCTTTCACTATTTGAGGTTCAAAATTGCTCAGCAAACATGATTCATTCCTCAGTCTATTCCTTGTCATTTTTTTGGCACCCTTGTTACCAATGATTTGATCTGCAAGGTGATGTCTTCTTAAATACTTGGCTAACCTTGGTTCTATCCTTCTTTCCATGTCTGATCCTTTAGTTTTAGAGTCATTTTGTTCTTCTTCATCTGGTACTTCATCATTTCTCTCATGTGTACTATTTGTAGAATCGAAATGTGCATTTTTTACATTCTATAGCTCTACTTTTGAATGTAGCTCGACATTCACTGGATGTGACTTGGCTGATACTAAAGTTTGTTGTTGACTCTCAACTTAATTGGCAATATTGTTTTCAACAATCATTCTTTCATAGAAGTATGCAAAGGATCTATAATCCTCTAATTTCTTAGTTTCATCAATCAAAACTTTTGCATGCTCATCAAAATTTACATTTGCACTCTCCACAATCTTGTTAGTGTTAGTGTTCAAACACTTCTATGCTTTGCTTCTAGTGGAGTATCCAAGGAATATGCCTTCATCACTCTTTGCATCAAACTTGCAATTTCTAGTATCTTTATGAATATAGCATTTACAACCAAATGCTTTTAAATGTTTAACATTGGGTGAGCGACCATACCATTTTTCAAAAGATGTTGTATTTGTACCTTTCTTGAGTTGAAATCTACTCAGTGTGTAGACTGTAGTGCTTACAACTTCTCTCTAGTATATTCGTGCAACATTTTTCTTGATCATCAAGGTTCTAGCATAGTCAATCACTGACCTATTCCTTCTTTTAGAAATACCATTCTGTGGTGGAGTTTTTGGTGTTGATATTTTTCTTTTGATGTCTTTGTCACTGCAGAATATCTCAAACTCTTTTGATGTGAACTCACCTCCTTTGTCTAACCTTAGGCACTTTAGATTCTTTCCTATTTTCTTCTCAACTCTGGCCAAATACCACTTGAACATTTGAAATGCATCAGATTTTTTCTTGAAAAACATAGTAGTCATCATCCTAGAATAGTCATCTACAAATAACATTATGTATTTGTCTCCTCGGTAGCTTTGAACTTCTATTGGACCACATAAGTCTATATGGACTAACTCTAGTACTTCTTTGAAAGTGTATGTTTCTCTTTTGAAACTAGACTTAGTCATCTTCCTTAGTTGACATTGTTTGCACATTGTGTTTTCAAGTTTCTTCAATTTTGGTAATCCTTTGACTTTGTTCTTTTTGCTAATGCTAATCAAATTCTCAAAGTTAACATGACACAACCTTTTATGCCACAACCACACATCATCAAATATTAAAACAAGACAACTTGCATCTTCCATATCTAGGTAAAATAGATAACTCTTAGCTTGTTCATCTTTTCCTATCAAATTTCCATCAGTGTCATAGATCTTGGCAGTTTTGTTTTCAAATTCAACTTTGCAACCTAATTGCCTAATTGAGATACACTCAACAAGTTGTAATTCAATCCTTCAACATAGTATGCATTATCGCATGAAATTTTCTCTGTAAGTTTAATGGAACCTTTTCCTTTGATTTGACATAGAGCATCATTTCCAAATCTAACACTATTTCCATCATACTGACTAAAGTTAATGAACTTACTTTTGTCTCCTATCATATGATGTGAGAATCCACTATCTATGATCCACTTTTCAATCTTGTTCACATAGGTTACCAATGTTGTTGCTTCATCTTCATCTTTATGTAATTCACCCTTCATGGCCACATAGACTACTTCATCATCATTCTCATTAGAATCTTCTTCAACAATGTAGCATCTTTTGCCTTTGTCCTTGCAATCTATTCTATCATCTTCTCTCTTATTCTTGTACTTGTTTCCTTTTTTTTAGTTCTTCTTTTGTGTACTCCAATGTGACCTACATCATTGCAATTAAAACATATGAGAGGGAGCTTACCTTTGAATTTACCTTTGCCTCTATGAAATCTCCTAGCCAGTAGTGCTTCTAACTATTTTACATCATCCTCATCCCTGCTACTATCATTAGATGCATGTTTTCCCTTTCTTCTCTTTTTGCTTGATGTCCCCTCCTTAGTGTCTTTTACTGTCATCTTTGCCTTGAAAGAAGATTCAAAGTTCTCAGGTCTATAGTTATCAAAATTGAACAATTCAAATGCAATAAGTCTTCCTACTATTCCTTCAAAGGTTAGTGTGTTTCCTTATACACACCTTAGCTCTTGAATGGCTGAGACTCTAATATCATAAATAGGGAGTAGAGTTCTTAAGGATTTGCTGATAATAGTTTCTTCTTCCAATTGACCACCTAGAATTCTTATTGCACTTACCACTTCTTTTATTCTTGCATGATATTGAGCAGCATTTTCACCTTCCTTCATTTTCATGTGATCACATTTTCCTCTTAGGCTTTCTCTCTTTGCTCTTTGGACATTCTAATCTCCTCCATAGATATCTAATAAGGCTTTCCACATCTTGAATGTAGTGTCACAATCTTTGACATCATCATATTTTGCATAACCGAGTGCAGAGGCAATCTCTAGTATTGCTTGATTGTGGTCCTTCCTTTTGTTGAAATCATCTATAGTAAGAGGTCCTACTAGATTTACATCTTCTATTCCAATTGAGGTTTGTGCATAGTCACCTATTGATCCAAGGTGCAATTTCATTAGACTCTGTCATGTATAAAAGTTGTCTTTGTTGAGCTTGGGAACTTCTCTCTTGGACATATTGATCTTCCTACTTCTAGTACCTTGAAACTAAAAGTAGATAGCTCTGATACCAATTGTTAGAAATGCTTTAGAATAACTAAGAGGGGGGGGGGTGTGAATTAGTTATTCAAGGTCCAAATGTCCTATTCAAACTTTTTCACTAAGTATAGTGAGCTCATTCAACCATTCATTAATCCAAGCATTAAATTTTCTAATCAATAAGTTATTGTAAATCAACATGCAAGCATAACACATAAGAAATCAACACATAATACAATGATTAATGTGGAAGCCCAATTTGGGAAAAACCACTAGTAACATGCTACTCAATTGTCATTCTTTTGAAGTGATGCCCTATGAAAGGCCTACCGTATTAGAGGCTTAAAACACACTATTAAATGTGACCTTGTTCAAGAATTTAACCACCATGTTAGAAGTGGGCCTAGTTAGAGGACTTTAGAACATTCACTTGGAATGCCACCCTGTTAAAAGATTTACAAATGGCTATTAAACCAACCTAAGTATGTAGAATTTTTATATCTAATACAATTGATAGAGAGTATTAGAAAATATTTGACCTAACTACAACATACAACTTAACTTGTAGTTCTCAGATCACTTCTCAGCTCATACCATTGCCTGGTCTTCAATCTCTACAACTTTGACAACTTGCTCTCCTTTGAAGCTTAGTCTTCTTGAGACTCCATGCTCAATGTACCAGTGCAATCATGTCTTCTTGACCACTTGTAGAAGCAGAGCCTTTGTGCTCTTCCTTCTTCTAGATGCCTTCTCCTTGACACCCTTCTAACTGCTTTTCAATTTGGAATTTTAGTAGCAGCATCAACAACATTTGCTTCTTGGTCTATGGCTCCTTAAATACAAGTCTTGGAGTTCATTTGCTGCTCGATTCTTCCATTCTTTAATTTCAATTTATATGGATTATGTAGAATTCATTGTATCCAACCCATATGTTGTTTCCTCTAGAAACTTCTTGAATAATCCTTTTGAATTTCCTTTAAAATGGTTTACATAGAGTTCTGTGCCACTAGCTCATCATTCTTATCCTCCAACTAGTTCACAAAATTCAAGGTAACTACTTTGTCAGCTTAGATTTGGTGAATCTTCATTATTGAAAATAATGTAGCAGCTCAACACTATTGAAATACTGGTGCTCGGCACATACTGTGTTACTCGACATCAACTGTGTTTTTCTGATGCTCGATACCTAAACTTCACTCGAAACCTAAAGATCACTCAGCACATACTAGAATTTCCTGTTACTCGGCTCCAATTGAGAATTTTCTCAGCTTCAACTAACTTTCTTGGCTCCCACTAATGATCCTAGTTTAAGCTTTGCAGTCAACCTTGTTATAACTTGTTCCTTCAATGTTTCTAAGAGTGACCAATGTCTGTATCTTTGGGTATGTTATCAATATGTCATTTAACCATTGTCTTAATTGATCCTTGCACTTCATTACAAAATCATAACTCAACCTTTCCCTTAGGTACTCTTATTACATCTTGTTGATCAAATCCTCTTCATCAATCAACTGAGTGATAGTACTTGGATCTTATAAGCAAATGTCATTCCTACAAATAGCAGGTTTGAGATCAATGACAAAGCAATGATTGAAAACAACAATCTTCCTTCTTTGGAATAATCTCCCTCTTTGATCTTCATCAATGAGCTTTTCAATCTTATTTCCAACACATCAAATGGTCAAATCTCAACACTGTTTTAGTTATGCTTTGTTACCAAGTGATTATGCAAGAGGCCCCATGTATCAAAATCTTGTGCAACTACAAGCCAAAGTTGTTAGAGATGAGAAGCAACAAGATGATACCATGTAGCAATGACATGGAAAAGCATCCAAGTGTAATATAATAAAGCTGGTGATAGGGATACGACGATGAATCAAAGAAGGCCATATGTTAGGAAGAGTCAGCTAGGGTTTGACTAAGCTTGGAAAGGGCCTGATTTTGATTCAAACATATGAGTATTGTATATCACCAAAAAGGGAAAGAGATGAACTTTGCATTTTTTTTTATCAAATCAAATGTAGGTATCAGTGGGTGATAGTGATTTTCAGATGTATCCGACATGCTCCACTTTTAACTGTATCTTTGTTTGGTAGTACAAATTTAGTTTTGAGCTTAATGGTAAAGGGTAAAAGCACATATCTATGTCACCATTTATAATACAAAAACCTATTTTGGTCAAATCTCATTTCTCTATCAAAACTCAAGTTTCTTCAAAAATTAAGAATGCCCTTTTATAGACCTTGGATTCAATATAATCATTATATAAAATTTTAAGTGTTTTGATTAGTTATAATATGTTATAATCTCAAAATATTATAAGTCAATATTTCAACATTTTGAAAGATGCTCCCTCAAAAAAAGGAAGAAATAGTAAATCATATCAAAAAAACAAAAAAATAATATTCATCCCTAAAGGAGAGAATCCTCTTCATGAATATGTAATTTTTTCTCAAGAAGGTATATATTTGATAGGGAAGTTTTGATGGGAGGAAAAAAATGTTGGATTTTGATAAAGTCAAATTTGAGTACTTATAACAAAGAAAATATTCATCAAAAATAATTAATTCTTTTTTTGTTCACTAACTATACGTGTCATCTATAAGATATTTTCAAATTAGAAAAAAAAAGATGATTTACATATACTTGTTTGACAAGTACTACACCCTATATTTTGTACAGTTAAAAAAGGGAATTCAAAATAAAATAAAATGAATGAATTCTTCCTTTAAAAAATTATAAAAATTATAGGCATAATATTCGTCCAATTCAGTTTACATCATCTTCATATTTTAAACATAGATACCATTTTTTTGTTATTAATGTTGAACTGTCACATTCTGATATCACATTTCTTTATAAAAGGTGACACAAGTTTGTGCTTTTACCCTAAAGTGGGTCATCCCTAGATTTGGTAGGAATGTTCCTAGTAGGGTTATCTTTCCATTAAAACCTTTTACAAGGAATTTTATTTTCCTCATCATTGAGCAATTTCAAGTGTTCTTTTTAAACAACAAGATGAGATTTTAAGTGGACACTTGTCATGAACAAATCAGATCTGGGATTCTTCACTCTTCTATCTCATTACAGGGGGTTTGATTCTAGTCTATTGAATAGAGCTAACAATATCCTCATTCTAGGTGTTACAAAGCTAAAGAATGTAATTGTGCAATGAAGACCTACATAGCTAAATCTATAACTCCAAAGAAGAATTGATGCTCTATCAAAAAGAATTATGTTCTCCCTGCAAGATGTAATAAGTGTCACCCCTTCTTCTTCTAGCCTTTTGTAATATTTTAACCATACATGGAATTCTCCTCATAGACTAAGGCATTGTAATTGATGACTCACCAGTCAATCCTATTTTTAGGATAATGTTGTTCAAAGATGCTCTATATTGTAATCATAAAATATAACTAATGTGTTCTAAAGGGGCTATAAATGTAACTTTTTGAGAAGTAAATAGGATCAAGAAATTAATGTGGAAAAACCCTTGTATTCGAGACTACTATGTGAGACTCTATATCTACATTTTAATTCTGTCATTCATGATAGTTTATTCTTATCTCTTGCATGGTCTTTGGAATGAAATATGTTGTTAAGGGAAATTATGGGATTGAGGAAAAACTAGGTTTTGTTGCATTCTTTTCAATGGTTATATGACTCATCACTATCCTTCACATTATTTTCTCATTTCCTATATTCTATGCAAGTTAGCGTCATGTGTATTTTCATGGTTGTATGAGAATTTTGAGATTTGGTTAATATTATGTCCTAAGTAGGAGGCAAATGATTGTTGTGTAATTTTGGTAACTTGGGCAATCTGGGTATTGTTTAGTTAATCACATTCTCTCTTCTCATGCAGTATACATGAGTATATAGTCTTGTATTTTTTTATCTTTCATTCAGTAGATAGATAGACTGCATTTTAGGTATTAAAATAGCCTGAAATTGACTCATATGCATTCATAGCTATGGAGGTTGTGAGTCATCATCTGAAATCCACCTAGATTATTTGAAATGTTGGGAAATATGGTCATAGATCTTCTGCTCTCTGGTTAAGAGCATACCCTTGGAAATTATTGATCTACTAAAAACAATATTAAATGCAAATCTTTGAAATAAGGAAGTTGTACCTTTGAATTTAGGGGTTCTTGATAGAACACCTACATTAACCCAATATGTTGCTACCTACATTATCTTTCACCACATTGGGCACATTAAGACTCAGTGTATTTAAACCAAAATCCAAGGAAGAAACACTATTAACCAACACTATTTAAAGTTTTTTTTGAAAGATTTGTAGTTAAGGCTTTAAAAAATCTTATAATCAAGTGATGTAAAAAATAGATTATTTAAAATATCAATATAGATTTAGTTTTCTATTACTTTTCATGTCAAACCTTATGATTCACATTTTCTATTATTCTAAAAAATAAGTTAAGTCATTAAAAAGGCACATTATCATAGAAAGCCACAGCATCATAAAAAAATGAACTTGGATCGATTAAACTACTTATTTAAATTATATTATTATTGGATGTTACATTCAATGTGCTAATTGTATATTTGTAAAGTACATGATATTATGATGTTTTGTAATGATATTTTTAACATTTCAAGATTATCTTTAACTTGATATTTTTTATATTTGAATTACTGCCATGCCTTAAGTCTAAAATATCATACATATATCTACTATGATCTTTAACTATAGATATATAATCTTTTCTATGCCTACATTCTCTACTTAGTATGATAATACTTCATTTTAACCTTTTAAAGTTATTTTTGTCCAATGAATTACTTACTCTATAAGAAACATTTAATACATAGTCTTATCCTCACATGATTAAATTTTAATTAATTTCATCCTTATCTTTTTTACAGTATAATCATGACACCTCTTTACATTATTTAATACATACATGTGTGTAGGTGTTCACACACACAAAATGCCTACATTCTCTTCTTAGTATGATAATCTTTCATTTTAATCTTTAAAACTATTTTTCTCCAATAAATTACTTACTCTATAATCAACATTTCATGCACAGTCTTATCCTCATATGGTTAAAATTTGATTAAGCTGATCCTTATCTTTTTTACAGTATAATCATGACACCTTTGTACTTTATTTAATGCACATTTTTCCTATAATTTTGATTTCACATATATTACTTTTTTTGGGTTTTGCATTTGTTTCCCTATATTCTTATCTTGCATATATTAGTATTCTATTTAAAATATAAATCTTTAAACATATTTCGACATCCACCTCTAATTTATCACGGTGTACTTTTATACAAAATGATAATTCAAAACTATGCTTTCCTACTCTTGTTTTCTATTTTTTTGTGTCTTCACACGATGATCTTATACCTCCGACCTTTTCTTGTGACTATGTTTCTTTCATACTTAATTAATAAAAAAGAGACTATTTATAAACCATATATTTGATATAATTTAATTGATAGAAATTTACCTTATATATTTAAGAGTTGTTTACCCATGGGAGAGCGAATGGGGCATGTGTCATGAGCTATTGATTTGTCAAAGGCTATCGTAAATAGTCAAGGATTTGAGTATCATTGAGTGCAAGATTGTGCTATTCTCGAGAATGAGAAGATTTGTATCTCTTTAATGTTTGGGCTGATTCGGTTGGTCTATCATTGCTCGACTAGTATTTATACCCATGGAAGGTATGGTGACATTTACTTGTAAAGCGTTTGCAGCAACAATGATGATGTATTAGTTGATCAGTGCCTCTGCCTTCTTCGTCTTCTTCATATGCTTCACTGGTGTCTCAGGTATCCATTTGAAGTGTAAACATCGCTAGGAAATCAGTACAAAATACAAAGAATATTTTTTCTTCTTCTAACAGGTTTGAAATTGATGAAGGTACAACTCTGATACCACTGATGAAGAAGTACTACTCTGATACCACTAATGACGTACACTCTGATACTACTGACAAAGGGCCACACCACCCTTACCAACTCACAACCAAGAATGCAACAATATGAAGACAATTTTATTATACTTGAAAATCCAATAGTAATTACAATAACATTTTTGCAAGATCTCTCAAGATCCAATCCAAAACCTAAGCTAGTCCAGATTCACACTCTGGTAGAAAACTCTAAAATCTCAACTTGTGCTCGCAAGCCACCAAGCAACCTCCCATTTTCTAAACTGCAGTCACTAGCTCTTCTCAGAAACTTAATCCAAGATCCAAGTGTAAACTGTTGGAGTTGAGGAAAGCCAACACCGAAGATGCCAAGATCACCTGCATGCAAACCTGTCAAAGAGAAGCCATAGAAGGGAAGAGCATGGAGCACGGGCAAAAACCCTAAACGGACATGAGAGACACCATGAATGCAAACACAATAAGAAAATGTATTTACAATAAGAAATGATATGATGATCGATGTGTTACAATGAGAGAGAGCCTGAATATAAAGAGCTCATGGAAGCTTGTAGAACAAGCTGGAAGGAGGTAGAAGATAAGATTGACAACTCAGCACACATCCACAAAAAATGGAATATGCTAAAAAAGGAGAAAACTCCCAAGTTGTCAACAACTAACCACTACATGCATTAAATATAAAATATTAAATAAATGCATGACCTAAGTAAACTTAAGCAATAGAATAAATAATTAAATATTAATTATTTACTCTAACACCCCCCCTTAAGTGCAACTTAGGGAAATGCCTTAAGCTCACAAAACTAAGATGAAATGCATAATGGGTCCCGGCAACGAGGCCATTTTAGGTACCCAAGTACAATGCAAGAAGAATGCAACCTCTGTAAGCGAGGAAAGAGAGAAAACCACATGGGAAAAACCCTCCCCCAAAAAGAGGTAAGAACCCAGTGAAGAGCTGATGAAGTCTCCAACTAGGGAAATTGTCCCCTAAAACAGGAACAAGGAATGATCATGAAGAAGCAGCATCACTGAAGCATGAAGAACCACAAATCTGTCAAATTGCTGATCTGAAGAAACCTCCATGGAAGAAGAAGGCACGAACTGAGCATGTCTATATGGTAGATGATCCATCTCACCGAAATGCATAGGTAGCCAGCCACTGCAATCGCCTTGTATATAGGATCAACCACTGAATACATAGTTCAAACTATCGAACCATCAAACCATGGATGCATTAGAACACAGCATAACCCCCCCTTAATGCAGACAGGGTGTGATGACAGGCAACTGAGAAGGTGAGCCAAAATCTCCTGCAAACGAACCAAGAACGAGGAGAGAGGGAAAGAGGTACAGACACCGATAAAGACACGGTCTAACTGACTCTACATGGGCTAATGTCATGGAAGGGACACTCATTTGACAAAGGGAGAATGCCTAAAATAGCAAACAATAATCCCCCCCATGGTGCTTTATGAAAAAGTGCATGCACAACTGACTCAAAACAACGTTCATGACTCCCAGAATGCAAAAGTGACAATTTATCTCAGTGCGAGAATAAAAAGTGCTTCAAAAAAATAGCTACAATGATCATAACTAAAAAAGAGCTAAACCAAAAGAAAGTACAGCCGAAAAGAAAGAAAACCATGCCAGGAAAATGATCCTCGGGCCTAAAATACTCAAAATATCCACCATAGAGCAAAAATGCCAAAACTATGATAGAAAGAGAAGAGGCCAAAAATGAAGAAAAAAGACTATAGTTCTGAAAAGTACATAGAACCAGCTTTTCAGAAATATAAAGTTTTCCAAAAACAGACATGGGACGCAAAAGATATGCATGCCGTAGTCAAAAATAGGACTTCGGACTTCAACAGAAAAAATGAGCAATAAAAAATCATCAAAACTTAAAAATACCTGCACCAAAATCTCCATCTCGGAACCAGCTTTTTGGCGCTTCTTTCGAATTGGAAAAATACCTCCGTATGCAAGAGTTATGGCCAAAAAACCACAAGTAGGTCCAAAAGAGAACTTGAAGGAGAGTGCAAGCAAGGATGATGACATAGGATGATGTCATGCTGACGTCAGCAGACCCTGAGATTTAAATTGACGGCCCGTCAGCTGTCACAGCAAAAAAAGAGTGCCACGTGGCATAGCCACGTGGCAGCTGACATGGCAGGGGTGACGTGGCGGGTCCACGTGGCAAGGTGCCACGTGGCACCCAGGCCACGTGTCACCCCTGCAGTGGCTGACTCGACTGCAGATGTGGCGCAGAGTTGTCAGGCGAAGCTGTCGGAGCGGCGGGCGGAAAACTGGCGGAGGTGGCCGCAGGGGCGACGGAACCGGGAGGAGATCGGGCCGCGGCGGAGCGCGGGCTGAGAACTGGAGAGGTGCCGCCGGCGGAGGGTGGCGGCTGGGAGGCGGCCGGGCCGCGGTGGTTCGCAGGCGGTGCTGCCTGCTGCGACCGCTGCGGGCGGCGCGCAGGTGGCGCGGCGGCGGTGCGCCCGTAAACCCTTTTTAAAAAAAAATATTTTACGCCCTGCGTCCGTACGATTCGTACGGCAGACTCCTCAAAAAATTGCCAAAAATGCCCTGTCTCCAAAAACGACAAGTTTTATATGAATCCTGACTGCAAACGGCCTTCCGGATCCAATGGTGATGTCCGTTCGGGCACAAAGTGCTCCGAAAATATGCTGACCCCCTGATTTGAAGAAAAAATGCACAAACAAACTAGGGTTTGTGACTTTAAATCACGGTTTCAAAATTTCTTCAATGAAGCAGCAGCAGGAAGGCTCTGATACCATGTTGGAGTTGAGGAAAGCCAACTCTGAAGACGCCAAGATCACCTGCATGCGAACCTGTCAAAGAGAAGCCATAGAAGGGAAGAGCATGGAGCATGGGCAAAAACCCTAAACGGACATGAGAGACACCATGAATGCAAACACAATAAGAAAATGTATTTACAATAAGAAATTATATGATGATCGATGTGTTACAATGAGAGAGAGCTCGAATATAAAGAGCTCATGGAAGCTTGTAGAACAAGCTGGAAGGAGGTAGAAGATAAGATTGACAACTCAGCACACATCCACAAAAAGTGGAATATGCTAAAAAAGGAGAAAACTCCCGAGTTGTCAACAACTAACCACTACATGCATTAAATATAAAATATTAAATAAATGCATGACCTAAGTAAACTTAAGCAATAGAATAAATAATTAAATATTAATTATTTACTCTAACATAAACTGCCTCACATTCAGCGCTCTGTCTACACTCACAAGTCCATCACAATATTGCTGTAAACTGCCTCACATTCGGCGCTCTGTCTACCCACTCACAACTCCATCACAATCCTGCTATAGACTACCTCACATTTTGCACTCTGTCCACAGACTCAGAAGAACTCACTCTTCTCTGTCTCCTTCCTTTCACACCTTCCAACTTTCACACATTCAAGCTTTTCCTTCCAAAGCTTCTACTTCTCAAGCTTTTCCTTCTCAAGCTACTCCTCCTCAAGCTTCCACTTCTCAAGCTACTCTTTGAGCTTCTCCTTGAGCTTGATTTAGAAATGCTCATATGCCTTCCTTAAATAGGCACTTACCACCCCATGCATGACTTATTCACAACCTTCTAGAATTCCTCCACAACCTTCTATGACTTCCATAACCTTCTACAATATTTATAATTTTTTTCTATTATGCCACCTATGCACCTCGAAAATAGAAATCCTCATTTTCTTTCTTTTCTCCTGTTTCCCCTTTTTTATTTTTTTATTATTTCTCTTCTAATTTTCATTACTCTCTCTCCTACAAATTTTTTTTTTAAAAAATAATTTTCCCATGCAAGATGCTCCTACATCAGACTCCCCTGGTAGATAAAAAAGTGTGTTCCACACTTTAACACCAAAAGAAAGATCTACCACCATCTTCATCTTCACCAAAGGTTTCCACCTCAATAGGGATAAGAAAACCACCATGTAAATCTTCCACATCTGCACTACTTTATCAAACACCCAAATCTCAAATATCCAATCAACATGCTCACTCCAAAGAACAAACTGAACATAATGTTGCATTAGCAAACTCCCATTCACATCAACAACTAGTGAAACTATACTACCAATAATAAACTCCACATCAGCAGCCACATGTAGATCTCCATCAACACATGCCAAACTCTCAACACCAGCAACCTCATTGCTCAGAACAAGATGCTCTATAATACATAACTCACCTCCAACAACTAGATCATCCACGACCAAGTGTTCGTCAATCTCCATGTCAGACTCAACCAATTGATCATGAAAGCCAACCTCTGTCCCAACATCAACAACATTAGGCATATCTTTAGCAACAGCCTTTAGTTGCTCTGTAGGTTCTGCATCAGACTCCACAAACTGATCAGCAAAACCAACCTCTTCCACCTCAACCTTGTGATTCCATCTTCTCTCACGAAACTCCTTAACTTGATCAGCCAATCTATCATCCAACCAAGAAATCATCTTACAGAAATTCCTCTCCACTATATCATGGATTTTCAGAATCATCTTAGGGTCGAATCCTCTTGGAGCCATCTTCCAAGATCTTCGTAAACCCTCTAGAACAAATCCTTCCCATGCTCCTTGTGATAACCTTGAATTGTTTGCAAGTCAGATCACAACCTGCCACCTCACACGAACAATCAGGAACCACATCACAAGTCTAGGACAACAGATCTGCAATCCACTAACTCTCCACAATCATACCTCAACAAGTTCAAACTTTCATCTCCACATCAATCTGCATGTCCTCCCAAGGTCCTAGTGCAAACTACCTCAGCTTCAGTGATCTGTTTACACGCCCAAGAACTCCCACTCTAATAAACTTCACCCAACCAAGGTCTTGGAACAAACTACCTCACACTTCGACGATCTACTTGTACACTCAGGAACTCCTTCTCTGATAAACTTCACCCAACCAAGGTCCTAGTACAAACTACCTCACACTTCGACGATCTGCTTGTACACTCAGGATCTCCTACTCTGATACCACTTGATGAAGGTACATCTTTGATACCACTGATGAAGAAGTACTGCTCTGATACTACTAATGAAGTACAATCTAATACCACTGACAAAGGGCCACACCACCGTTACCAACTCACAACCAAGAATGCAACAATATGAAGAAAATTTTATTATACTTGAAAATCCAATAATGATTACAATAGTTAACATTTTTGCAAGATCTCTCAAGATCCAATCCAAAACCTAAGCTAGTCCATATCCACACTCTGGTAGAAACCTCTGAGATCTCAATTTGTGCTCGCAAGCCACCAAGCAACCTCCTTGTTTCTAAACCGCAGTCACTAGGTCTTCTCACAAACTTAATCCAAGATCCAAGTGTAAACTACCTCACATTCGGCACTCTGTCTACACTCACAAGTCCATCACATTCCTGTTGTAAACTGCCTCACATTCGGTGCTCTGTCTACACACTCACAACTCCATCACAATCCTATTGTAGACTACCTCACATTTGGTGCTCTGTCCATAGACTTAGGAAAACTCACTCTTCACTTTCTCCTTCCTTTCACACCTTCCAACTGTCACACATTCAAGCTTTTCCTTCCAAATCTTCTACTTCTCAAGCTTCTCCTTCTCAAGCTACTCCTCCTTAAGCTTCCACTTCTCAAGCTACTCCTTGAGCTTCTCCTTGAGCTTGATTTAGAAATGCTCATATTCCTTGCTTAAATAGGCACTTACCACCCCATGCACGACTCATCCACAACCTTCTAGAATTCCTCCACAACCTTCTACAACTTCCATAACCTTCTACAATATTCATAATTTTTTTCTATTATGCCACCTATGCACCTCGAAAATAGAAATCCTCATTTTCTTTCTTTTCTCCTTTTTCCCCTTTTTTATTTTTTTTATTATTTCTCCTCTAATTTTTGTCACTCTCTCTCCTACAATTTTTTTTTTTCAATAATTTTCCCATGCAAGATGCTCCTACATCAGAAATACAATAGTAACAATGGAGGTAGCTCGTCGAAGAAAATAACGCATTTGGAACATTAGGAGGTGTGTCTGTAATGGAAGATTCACAGTTTGTGATGGCGTCCAATCTGACAAAAGACAGTGTGAATTCAGGCTACAAAAAGCCTAGGCTAGTGGGTCATGTGGGTAAGTGATCAAATCCTTGGAGTACATTATAGACATTTTCATAGTTTGGAATTTGATGGGCATTACTAAATTTGCAGGCCAATTCACGAAGCAAATGGGGCAAGATTGCTTGAAAGAAGACATAGAAGTGAATCAAAGCCCTAAATCTCCAATGCCAAATGGATTGCCATCATACATAGTGGAAGTAGTGAATGTGTGCAGCAAAGTGTGAGAAATTAAAATTAAAATTTAAACTCACAACTTAACCCTAAACTTAAAAAATTTTACACGGCACTTAAAAGTTGCTCGGCACATGAAGGTGTCGAGTGCCAGTTTTACTTGGCACTTGATGGTGCCGAGTGGCAGGTTGCTCAGCACTTGAAGAAAAGTTCTCAGCATAGGAAGGTGTCGAGTGCTAGAATTACTCAGCACTTGCTCAGCACTTGAAGGTGTCGAGTGACAAGCAACAGGTGCCAAGTGAACTCGACACAAAGAGGAGCTTGACAGCAAATTTCGAGTATGCTCGGCTCACAAAGGAAAGGCTCAGCAACAATAGATGCTGAGTGAGCTCGGCTCAAACTAAAGTTTATAACTTAGAAAATTTCAACGTGAATGAATTCACCATTAAAACTAGAGATTCAAAGCTTTAAGCTTTCAAACAAATTTCTCAATTGCAACATACAAGGGAAGATCAATAGATTCAAGTATGCTTGCTTTCTTTCTATTCAATCTTTCACTAAAATATTACAAAATCTGGGAGCATTCGGCTTGAACTAGAAAAACCTAAAATAACCCTAAATTGATAATACTTCAAACTTCAATAAACTTTAAAACCTGCAACTCTAATGGTTGCATACAATGGTTCTTGGAGCAATCACTGCTTCAATAGGACAAATCTAACAATGACAAACTTACAAAGTGAATAGAAGAAACACATGCAACTGTAGGCACAAACACCTTTCCTTCTTCCTTATCTGGTCAACTTTGTAACTTCTCTCTGATTTACTTGATCTCTAACAATGAATGAATAATACATTCCTTTTGTCACATTCTTCCTTTCCCTCTCAACGTTCAAATTTCAAACTCTCACCTACCAAACATGAATGCCTATCGTTCATGGATGCCTTCGGTGACCTAACAGGGTAGATGGGCATGGGGCTTGAGGACAACCTATAGGTGTTGACATTTAATTTCCAACACAGAGGTCGCTCCATTGCACAAATACATCTGGCCTGCGGATCCTTCACCTCTGCGATAGAGATTGACCCAAAATTGTTCAAGCATTTGAGATTGATCCAATAAAGGTGGGAGGTTTTGTGTCCTTTGTTTATGCACAAACATATAAGTACCCATTGAGTGTTTCCTCTATCAAATGTGTTCCATGATATCCCATGGAAGTCTTCTCTATGCAATGTGTACCTGCTTTTTTACAGCCTTTGAGAATAATCAATAAAGTATAGCCAATAGATTTATTTCACTCTTGACAATGCGTATAGATAATTATTGGTTCCATCCACTTTTCTCATGGTTTCTCTTTGGAACAGCTATACAGTATGTTTCTAATGTAATGGTACCTTAGGGAAGCAATTTTCTTTTCCTCCCAAACTTTTATTTGTTTGTTTTTCTTGTGTAGTTAAAAGTGTTCTTGTTAAAAAAAAATTATCATGTAAAGTCAAGAGGATCGATTTGAACATGTTAATAGGGTTCTCTAATTTTCATAAACATGGAGATGGGATGCCATATTAACAAAGAGTATTCCTTGCTAGAGCATCTCATATTCGGTTTCTATTTGCATGATTTCAAAGAATTAGTGTTTTCTAATTGTAAACTTTATATTCGCATGAATTCAAAGCATTAGGGCTTTCTAAGCAGTGTACTTATGTGAAATCAACAGTTCCAGTCGCGTTAGAACAGTGCAAGACAATTGAAATAGATCCAGCCATTGGACAATTTGTGAAAAATCTAACTATTGCAGTCACTGATTATTAATCTCCTATCGTAAACGATTATTAAACTATTGAAAACAAATTTCCAGCTAATGTTGAAAAATAACACAATTGCAACTTCACTTATATAATACAGAAAGAAATGAACAACACAATGAACACAATATTTTCAGACAAATTGTCCCTAGAAAAACCCCTAAAGGAAAACCAGTTCTACAGATGAGGAATTTTATTAAACTTTAGCAAATCAAGAGATACAAAAATTCCTTGCCTCTCACTGGCAGAACTTCGACAACCTCCTAATTTCTCTCGCTGATATTCCTTACTGCTATCCCTACGCTAACACTGCGCCCTTGCTAACACTGCAAGACTATTGGCTAACACTACAAACTGCTTCTCCAAAACTTCTTCTCCAAATGACCCAATGACCCCTTTTTATACTACTCCTGTTGGTAAACCAATGACCAAGATTAAATCAAACCAACGGCTAAGATTAAGACAACTCGATAGCCAATAATAGAATTGGTTGCAATGTGTCCAAAAGGGAATCTCTAAAATTAGTAAATAATAACCATTTACTAATTCTTGGCAAGTGGACAAACAGCTGTCCAAACCACCCATAAATACAAATGCTATTCATAGATAAGGATGAACAACTGTCCAAGCTACCCATAAATACTACTGCTATTTTCGGGTCAGAAATAACAATAGTCCAACTAACAATAATTAACACTTCCTCTTAGCAAGGAAGCTATTCTGCATGACACCCATCTTATCTCTGAAGAAGATAAATTTGGCCTTTCCCAAAGCCTTCGTCAGAATGTCTGCTACTTGCTCATCTGTAGGTATGTATTATAGTCGAACAACTCCCCTTTGTACATAATCTCTGATGAAGTGATATCTGATATCTATATGTTTAGACCTATCATGAAACACTGGATTCTTAGACAACTTGATGCAACTCTGATTGTCACAATGTATCACAATAGTCTCAACCTTCTGACCAAACAAGGCTACTAACAACTTTTGAAGCCATATAGCTTCACATGTCACCATGCTAGCTACTATGTATTCTGCTTCTGGTAAACTTAGAGCCACAGACTTCTGCTTCCTGCTAAACCAAGATACAACTCCTGATCCCAAGTTGAAACAACACCCTTAAGTGCTCCTTTTGTCTGTTGTACTTCCTGCCCAATCTGCATCAATATAGCCTATCAACCTGATACCTTCACCTCGAACATATCTGATCCCATACTCGATTGTACCATGCAAGTAATGTAGCACATGCTTAGCCGCTATCCAATGCATTCTCTTTGGTTCAACCATGAACTGACTAAGAGATTTAACTGCAAATGCTATATCTGGTCTAGTGTTGACCAAATACATAAGCAAACCAATCAACTGTCTATATAAAGTGGGATCTACATCTTTCTCCTTAGATGTATCTACCTTCCTCCAATTCGTGATCATGGGTGTAGACATGGCTTTGCAATTGTCCATCCAAAATTTCTTCAAGATTTCAATGCAATATTTCCCTTGACCAAGGAAAATCTCCCCATCTGTCTGCCACACTTCCATGCCTAGAAAGTAGTGCATAAGTCATAAATCCTTCATCTCGAACTCTTCTACAAGGTTCCTCATCCAATCCACTATAAGCCCTAGTGAACCTGTAAGAAATAGATCATCCACATAAAGAACAAGAATGAGAATCTCACCCCTAACCATCAAGTAGTAGAGGTTAGCATCTGCTTCACTCTTCACAAAGCCCATTTTCTGCAAGTATGTATCAATGTGCTCATACCATGCTCTAGGAGCCTGCTTGAGTCCGTATAATGTTTTCTTCAATCTGCACACGTGGGTCTCTTTGTTGTGCGCTACAAAGCCTTCTGGTTGTTCTATGTATACCTCCTCCTTCAACTCACCATTGAGGAATGTTGTCTTGACATCCATTTGATGGATTTGCCATCCCATCTATGCTGCAAGTGAGATTACAGCTCGTATAGAAGTATACCTTGCAACTAGAACAAATGTCTCCTCATAGTCTATTCCCTCCTTCTGAGAGAACCCCTTTGCCATGAACCTAGCCTTGTATTTCTTGATGCTACCATCTACACCGTGCTTTATCTTATAGATCCAGCGTGATCCAACTACAATCCTATCTGTTGGTCTAGGTACTACCTCCCACACATCATTCTGCATCATTGAAGAATATTCCTCAACCATAGCATCTCGCCATACCTGATGTTCAGTAGCTTATTGATAGCTAGAAGGCTCACTATCTACCAACTGACTACTTAATGCCACATAGTCATTGAACTTGGTTGGTTGTCTTCATTGTCTAATACTCTTCCTAGGAGCTCCCACAAACTCCTGAGTATCCCTTTGTGTATCTGGAACCACATGGTTCCTACTGCCAACTATAGAGGATGAAATTTCAACCTGTAAGTCTTCTAGATGCATTTCCTGTTGCACCCGTTTCTCCATACTCTGTGAATCTTCACTAACTGAGTCTACACTCATACTGGTAACTGTAATTGAGCTTTGATGCCCTTGACTTGGTCTTGGAGCTTCTTTTGGCTACTCACTCTAATCATCTGTTGGAAAATCTCTGGATCTCCTGAATGCCTTGTCCTCCATGAACTTGACATCCCGTCTGACAATAATTCTTTGTCCCTGGAATGAAAATCCTATATGCCTCTGAGGTCTCACTGTACCCAACAAAGTACCCCCTCTCTGCAGTCTGATCTAACTTTGTACATGTATCTCCAAGAATATGACAATATGCCAAACTCTCGAATATCCTGAAGTGACTAACATCTGGCTTCTTCCCTGTGAAAGCCTCTTCTAGTGTCATCTTCCCTAGCACCTTGTGTGGAACTCTATTCTGAATGTAGACTATTGTATTACACGCCTCTACCCATAAGTAACGGGGCATGTCCTAGTCATGTAGCATAGCTCTTGCTACCTTCGATATAGAACAGTTCTTCATCTCAAAAACTCCATTCTGCTGTGGATTGTAAGGAATAGTTCATTCTCTGGTGCAGAACTCCTAGAAGACATTTCCTTTATACTCACCTCCATTGTTTGACTGAGGAACCTTTATCTTCTTTCCTGTTGAGTTCTCCACAAGAGCCTTGAACTCTTGGAATCGACTGAAAACCTCATCCTTAGTCTTCAAGAAGTATATCCATGTCTTTCTAGAGAAATCATCAATAAAAGTAACATAGTACTCATATCCTTTGAAAGATTTCATCGAAATTGGTCCACAAACATCTGAATGTACTAGATCAAGAACAACCTTAGATCTGGTATCACTCCTTGGAAAAGATTCTTTTGCAAACTTCCCCAACACACATCCCTTACATACATCGTCATGCTCTGTGCTCACCTCTGGAACACCTGTCACAGTCTCACGAAGCAATATAAGTGCTCCATGATGAATATGGCCCATCCTCCTATCCCATAGCTCTCCAAGATCTCTAAGATTACTATTTCTCATAAGTGCCTTAGGAGCATCAAACTACAATCTATAAAGTCGACCACTCCTAACTCCAATAGTTATGGGTGATTTCCAATCCTTGTGCTTAATCAACACATGTGTCCCTCTAAAGAGTACATTATACCCCCTATCCTGAAGAATAGATACAAAAATCAAATTCATACCTAATCTTGGCACATATAACACATCATGAAGTGGAATTATCTTTCCATTCTCCCTCTGAAACTAAATAGTCCCTTTCCCAACAGGGTTGAGTTTGGACAAGTTTCCCATAGAAATTTGGATGTTGGTGTCCTCCTCCTTGTAACTGGAGAAGTACTCTCTAACTCCTGTCATATGAAATGATGCCCCACAATCTATATACCAAACACACTGTGAGGTTGAGCTAACCATACAAGCTATGAGTGCAAACTCATCTTCCATTCTACTGGAGAGTTCTTCTGCACTTGCTGAAGCTGCCACCTGCTTCTTACCCTTCTTCCTCTCTAGGCAATCACTAACATAGTGGCAAAACTCGTGACATCCAAAGCACTTGACCTTGGAAAGGTCCTTCTTTTTCTTTTCACTTTGTGAATTTGATCCTTTGCTAGATCCCTTCTTTTCTTTCCCTTTACCCGTTAGGGCAACGTTCTCTTGTTCTACCTCATTTTTTTGACTCTTGTTGGCCCCATTGACAAGACTTAGTCTAAACTCCTCCTGAGTGAAATTAGTCCATAGTTGATCCCAACTTGATAAATTATCTCGTCCACTAAAAACTTGAACAAAGACACTCCATTGTTTAGTAAACCCATTTAGGGCTATTCTCACTAGCTCATCATCACTAGGGCTATCTCTAATAGCTACTAGCTCATCCTTGACAAGTTAGAGCCTGGTGAGGTAACTTGTGACGTCTTCTCCCTGATTCATCTAGGTATTCTTTAGCTTCTCTCTGAGAATCAACTTCTTGTTGGTGGTAGCATTCTGGTACAGATTTAGAATGGTGTCCCACATCTTCTTCACTGTATCTAGCTCTGAGATATGTGGAACAATATGATCCTTGACACCATCAAGGATAATCCTCCTCACTTTGGCATCGTCCTTCCTATATGCTGCAAGCTATGTTGCATCTGTTGGTACAGGTACACCACTGGTAGCATAATTCTTGATACCATTCTCTTCCAACAATAAAGAAATTCTGGCCTTCCAAACACCAAAATTTGAGGCACCATCCAATCTATCCTGATCTCTCAAACCAGTTGAAGCCATCTCAAGGGTTTAAAGCAATAATAAATCTAAAGAGATCAAAATTTCTTTCCTAGGGAAAAACTCTTCTACCCTTAACAATGCTCTGATACCATGTGAAAAATCTAACTATTGCAGTCACTGATTATTAATCTCCTATCGTAAATGATTATTAAACTGATGAAAACAAATTTCCAGCTAATATTGAAAAATAACACAACTACAAGTTCACTTATATAATATAGAAAGAAATGAACAACATAATGAACACAATATTTTTGGACAAATTGTCCCTGGAAAAACCCCTAAGGGAAAACTAGTTCTACAGATGAGGAATTATATTAAACTTCAGCAAATCAAGAGATACAAAAATTCTTTGCCTCTCATTGGCAGAACTTCAACAACCTCTTAATTTCTCTCGCCGATATTCCTCACTGCTATCCCTGTGCTAACACTGCACCCTTGCTAACACTGCAAGACTATTTGCTAACACTGCAAACTACTTCTCCAAAACTTCTTTTCCAAATGACCCAGTGACCCCTTTTTATACTACTCCTCTTGGTCAACCAACGATCGAGATTAAATCAAACCAACAGCTGAGATTAAGACAACTCGACAACCAATAATAGAATTGGTTGCAAGGTGTCCAAAAGGGAATCTCAAAAATTAGTAAATAATAACCATTTACTAATTCTTGGCAAGTGGACAAACAGCTATCCAAACCACCCATAAATACAACTGCTATTCATAGATAAGGACAAACAGCTATCCAAGCTACCCATAAATACTACTGCTATCTTCGGGTCAAAAATAATAGTTGTCCAACTAACAATAATTAATACAATTTTAGCCATCTTGTTCGTTCATTCAATTTCATTGAAGCGTGTGGTCGACGTTGTCGCTGAATCAATGAGCTATTCTTGGTAAATTAACCAGTAATTTAATGCCCCACATCAACATTATTTATTAATTAAATACTTATGTAATGATCCATGCTTTTCATATACCCATTATCAAATGGCTTAAAATTGATTTATTTTTCCAAACTTAATTTTCTTATTAGTTTGTTGTTCCAAAAAGATTAACCACTACAATCCAATCTATAAAAAGGTGTATCATAAGATAAAATATATATGTATAATTTGATAAAATATATTATTTTCAAAAAAATATTTAGACAATATGGTTCAAAACACAAGAATAAAGAAATAGTACTTGGTAATTACATTTAAGCACACAATTTAAATGAAGCTAAATTTTTTATTGAGATAACATGGATAAGGTCTAATTGTAAATATATTTTCAATTTCTTCATCCAAACAATATTTCAAAACTAGACAATGTGACATTAGCTAACATTGTTTTGTTACTACACTAAAAAATATTCTCAAGAGGAAACAACTAAGTTCCTTACAATACTTTAGCTTCACAATATTGATTCAAAAGTCTCTATCACAACATAATACGTAGTCAACATACCTTGCTTGGAATGGTTATTCAACAATCTACTATTATTTCATAACAAGATCAACCCTATTTTGAAGACATTTAACTATTCATATTGCTTCAAATAAATATTCTATGAGAGAAAATTTTATTGTTTTGATCAATAGTTTTTCCATACATTTATCTCATCCCAGTATGAAAAGGGCATGCCTTAATTGTAACATACGCTAGACATAATTTTCATTCCTTGGAAGATTGGTGTAGGGACACACCTAAACCAAAAGGATGGTCTTTTAGATTAGTCTAACATTGTCAAAATTGTAATGAGTTCTTATGATGACCATTTCTCTATTTTCTGCATTGCATCTAGGCTAGAGTATAAGCTTTATGTTTCCAACCTATTAGGACCTATTTGGTAGAAGTGTGTTCAATAGTTACCAAAATATATGGAACATGGTATTAATCATATCTTTCCTATAGACTCTAAACACATTTGTCTAATTTGGAAGGTTTATGGGTTGGTTTGATGGGTTGAAGTTAAAAAGTGAAAATAGTTGTAAATGTTGTCAATAAGCTACTTTACTACTTTGACAACATTAAGTTAATTTTCAATAAAATATCTAACTAATTTGATATTCAATTATATATAGTTGATGTTAGTCTAGGAAGGTGTTATAAACCCTTTCGAGTGTAATCTTGATGTATCCTAGAGATTGGATAAATATTGCATTGAGATTAATCAGTACAATTTTTAAAAACACTATTTTTCATTATTTTTATAGTTTTTTAGGGATTGAATCTTATTGGTGAATGCTAACCATGTCAATATTTTAGTTGGATATTGTATCTTTTTTTAATTTCCTTTAGTTTGATCAAAATCAATGAAAGCTAAAGAAAGTTAGTATAAAACAATAGGAACAACTCTTAAATCCTCAGTGTCCTATGGTTTTGAAAACAAATACATAGAAACCTAACATTTTACATTAGGAAAGTATTGAATGTTGAATAATTTTAGGATTTCACATGTATTTATATATGAAAAATATTCAAATTGGTCAAATTTATCCCTCAAGTCTTGTTTGATGCCCTATACTTCACATGACCACGTAACAAATTAGGAATGATAGAAAAGGGTGTTATGGAGGAATATA
Source organism: Cupressus sempervirens (assembly GCA_028749045.1). Classification (NCBI taxonomy): domain Eukaryota; kingdom Viridiplantae; phylum Streptophyta; class Pinopsida; order Cupressales; family Cupressaceae; genus Cupressus; species Cupressus sempervirens. Next base: position 398,753,083 of record CM053792.1, on the reverse strand, counting down.
GATGTGCATTATGTGTGACCAAAGGGTGGACTTGGTGACTACAAGGCCATAAAGAGACCATTCAATCAGACATTTTTTTTAGGAACTTCTCTAGTGACAATATTCTTTTAGAATTAGACATAGTTGCTAATTAGCCCTAGTTTTGGCTATACAAAATCCTTCAACTTGTAGAAAATAATGAGATTGCATTTTGTAGTATTTAATAGTGATTCGAAAGTAACATCAAAAAGTGTAATTTATTTGAGACCTTATTCCTTTAAGAATATTAGAAGTTGGGCTTAGAAAAGTCAAGTAGGAGGGCTAATTTGAACTAGGTCTCTCACTAGGCCTCCAATACCAAATAGTGTTCGTGAAGGGTGAAACTACAATAGCGAGTCACACTTTTTTTTCTAAATGCACACTTGACTATGATTTTTTTTAAACTTTCACTTTCAGATGAAAATTGTCATTTAACAATTACAAATTTGAGGATAAAGTAAATTAGAGTCATTTAACACTTTCAAATGAAAATTTTCATTTTATATCTAGATTGTGTGTGTGTGTGTGTGTGTGTGTGTGTGTGTGTGTACATGTGTACATATATACATATATATGTATATATGTAAATATGTATATGTATATATGTATAAATATAAATATATGTACATATACATATATACATATGTATACATCTACACATATACATATGTATATATGTGTATGTATACATGTATACATGTGTGTGTGTGTGCACAGGCATGCGCACGTGTGTGTTAGTTATATCATCTTATATGTGATCAAAGAAACATATACAATTTTTTAGCTATAAATAGAATTGCCATATCAATGCATTTATTTTGGCATCGCATCATGCATTTTTCTATGAGGCTTGATGGAAAAAGAAGACAGCTAGAAAGTAATGTGCTTCTTGTAGCATTTTAGAACATGTTGTATACAATGAATGTTGGTATTATGCACATGGTATATAACTATTTATTAACACTATAATTTGAATGTTCGATTGACAAGTTTGAAATGTACTTGTTTGTAATAACCATCGATGTACCCATTTGTAAAACAAGTTTTTCTCTACTTCCTATTTTTCATAAAATCACAATATTTGAGAAAAATTTAGTAAATCATGCTTGGATACAATATGCAAGTGTTGTAATGAATTAGCATGTTGAAAAAATTACATTATAATTGAGTTTAGTCTTCATTGTAAAGGATGAGGTTCAATGTTGTTATTTATAAGCTTAGTTGATTTACGCTTTTGAGCCATTTCTTAATTATTTTATTTTTGGTTATCTTATTTAATATTTATCTAGTAACTAACCAAGAATATTTCAATGATAAACCTAAGAGTAATAAAATTTCTTGGTGGTACTTCTTTGGGTAGGAACTCTATAGATAGGCTTGAAGAATTATTATTTTCAAATTTCGATTAGTGAGCTTGACTATTACTTAAATATAGGTGAGCACCTAATATAACATATTTGAATCAATCAAAGATACTATTGAAAATATAGCGAAATTCCATATGGATGGGATCAGAGGAAAAGAAATAACTAAGGCTAGTTAGTTGGGATAAGGTGTGTAAACCAAAGTCCCAAGGAGGTCTTCATCTTAGAAGAATTAAAGATCTTAATCAAGCCCTCATGATGAAGATTGGTTGGATGTTAGTCCAAAACTATGCACTATGTTATCGTATTATGAGTGCTAAGTACCTCAACTCTTGTCCCTTTACCCATACTCTCTTTATTGGTGGGCTATTGGTGGGGTCATGGATATGGAACACCATTTTTAGAATAAGGAAACAATTAATAAGGGGCATAAGATGGAGTATTGGTGATGGAAACCAGACTTGATTCTCAAAGAATAGATGGATTGGGGAAGTTCCCTTAGTTGAAACAAAAAAAATTATGATAAAAAAGATGGGCGAGATTGAGATGGGTGAAATGGTGAAACATTACATACATCATAGTGAGTGGAAGGCCTTTAACTTTGGTAACTTCATCAGGATTGATAATTTTTTATCTAAGGAATTAAATGCTCTCTTGAAGGAAATATGTGTTGGAAGCATGAATGTTGATGACACTTCTATGGGGGAGTATTGTAGAAACATGATTAGATTATTATCATGATGATATGTTACATTCATGACTGTGTTTGTCATTGATGTCAACATAGCAATTTTTTGTGGTATCTAACACAAGAACAATGGTAAAGATCAAGTTGGTACAAACAAATTGTTTAGCATTTTCACTAATTGAGATTAAAGGGAGATACTAAAAAATGTCTAGAATATGTAGGTAGCCTTAGAAGCATAAGATATTATGTCTGGAAAAAGTTATCCAAGTTCTGGTGAAGATTGTTATGAGATAGAGTTTACAGAAGCATATTCTGGTAAACTTGTTATATCTCTTAGTAGAGTTGTTATTTTGAGGCACAAGGGTAAAGAAATGCAGAAGACATATTGGAGATGATAGCTTTCTCATCATAATATTACATGTGTATGGAAAGTTATTCAAGTTACAAGGTGACAAATTAATGTTATCACTAAGTGTAACGTGTTCTTAATACGGTCCTATAATAATTAATTGAGAAGGTGTAATAGATGACTTAGGGAATTGTTTTAAGGATTTGGTATAAAGGAAGGACATTTTCCTTTGTTATGTATGGATGCATGAATGATTTTTAGAAGCACAAAGAGTAGAACATAAGAGAAACAAGTTGATATGTGAGGATAAGAAGAACAAATCAAAGTTGGAGAGAACTTCATTGCCAAGGTTTTGTTCTAAGATCTAAGGTTTGATATTTGGATCTAAGGTTCATGACCTAGTATACAAGATTTGACAGTGATTGGTCCAGCTGATGGCACAAAGGAAAGAAGATAAAGTATAGTAAGAACAATTACTGCAAGGAATAATTGAGAGATCAGTTGGATAGTGAAGTTTAGTGGTCTTGCCCCAAAATCTATTTGGGTAGTGTGTCCTTTTTCCTTCTACGACTCCTAGCAAAGTTGGCACAACTCCTAATAGGGTTGGAATCTCCCAACAGGGATTCAAAATCTCCTAATAGAGACTCATATGTAATAAATGTATTTATAGACTCCTAATAGGGTCCATCCTCTAACAAGGAATATATATATATATCTTTGTGGTCATCATTCCCACTAGGGTTTTTCCTTTGAGCAAGGGTTTTCCTAGTTGAAAAATCTAGTGTAATTATGTATGTGCATCTTGTTGTGGTCGTTGTTTACTTTGATTGAATGGTTAAGATTAATTAAGGTTGATAAATATTTTAATTAGATAACTAATACACACCCCCTCTATGCTCTAACTTATCTCAGTGGATTATTATTTATAACAATTGGTATCAGAGCATCAAGCACTTGGAGCATAAGATTAACAAGTTTGGGAGATTAGTGGCAAGTTATTTTAGAAAAGATCAACTTGAGTCTAATGGAGGAAATTTTGACACCCAGAAGATGGAGCTTCTTGGTAGGAGATCAAAATTATGTACAAAATTGAGCATTAAGCTTTAGGATAGAGGCAAAAGTAAAGACAGGTCTAGATTTGAAAAAGACATGGAGATCAAAGAAGGTGTTGAGATGGTTATGAAAAGAGAGAAAGAAGGTATGGAATTTTTTTCTTGTTGGACATGTAAAGAGTTTGGTCATTTTTCATCTACATCTCCTAAGAGAGTAAGAAAAACTATAATTCTTTTTCTTTGTGATGAAGATGAAGAATTTAAAACTAGCATGGAAAGATTCTTTAATGACAATGATGTTAAAGATAATGAGCTTGAATTGGTTAAGGAAAATAAAGTAGGTGAAGACATAGCTTTGGAAACTATTATTGATGATGATGAAGAAGAGGATAACTCTAGAATTGATAGACAAAGTGATGAAGTACTCTTTGAGACTAAAAATGATTTTTAGAATGAAAATGAGCTAAGGCAGGAACCTAGAACAGAGCCAAAAGTTGAGATAACAATTCCTACATCTAGTAAGAATATGACAAATAATCATCCACCAGAGTAGATCATTGGCAGCAAAGACAAAGGTGTGATGATAAGAAGAGGAATCAATGAAAAACTATGTCTAATATCTCAAGCAGAACCAAAGAATGCATATGAGGCATGTAAAGATGACTATTAGAAGCAAGTTATGAAAGAAGAATTGGATCAAATAGTGAAGAATGAGACATGCAAATTAGTCCCTAGACTAGCAAAGAAGAATGCGATAGGAACAAAATGTGTGTTTAGGAACAAGATGAAGTTATAAGGAACAAAGCAAGATTGGTATGTAAAGGTTACTCACAACAAGAAGGAATAAACTATGGCGAAACCTATGCTCCGGTAGCAAGAATTGAAGTAATAAGGTTATTATAGCCTATGCAACACATAAGAAATTTGAAGTGTATCAGATGGATGTCAAGTCATCATTTTTAAATGGAGAATGTCAAGAAGAGGTATACATAGAATAGCATAGAGGTTTTATTTTAACAAATGACAAGGGCATGGTATGTAGATTAAATAAAGCATTGCATGGATTAAAATAAGCACCCAGAGCTTGGTATGCAAGGTTGGACAAGAATTTGACAAAACTTGGATTTAGGAAAAGTATGGTAGAAAGTAATCTATACTAGAAAGAAATAGATAATGGATTAATGAGTTTGATAATATTTGTTGATGATATAATATTTGGTAGAGATGATGGTGAAAGTGTCAAGTTTGCAGAAGAAATGAAGGAATTTGAAATGAGTATGATAGGAGAGATGAAATACTTCCTAAGATTACAGATTGTGCAAGATAAAGAAGGAATATTTATTTCTCAAACTAAGAATTTGAAAGATCAATTGAAAATTTTTGGTTCGGAAACATGTAAACCAACTACAACACCTATGATAATTGGACACAAGTTATCTACAAATGATGAGACACCTATTGTTGAGCAAAAGAAGTACAGATCTATGATTGGAGGATTGCAATATCTAACTCACACAAGGCTAGATATAGAAAATGTAGTTGGAATTGTTGCAAGATTTCAAGCTAACCCTAGAGAAGAAAATTATGTACCTATTAAAAGTCTATTTAGATATATGAGGGGAACACCAAAGTTTGGATTGTGGTATGATAGATATAATGATTTCACTTTATATACTTATACTAATTTTGATTGGACAAGGAGTATAGATAATAGAAAGATCACCAGTGGTGGAGCCTTCTTTCTTGGAGGAAGATTGGTTTCTTGGTTAAGCAAGAAGCAAGATTGTATCTCATAGAGTATAGCATAGGTAGAATATGTTGCAGCAGTAAACAATTGTAATCAAGTTGTTTGGATGAAGTAGATGTTGAAGGATATAAGGATAGAATTTAATGAACCTATCATCATACATTGTGATAACACAAGCACTTTGAATAGGTCAAAGAATCCAATGTTCCATTCTAAGACTAAGCACATTTCTATCAAATATCACATGTTGAGAGAAAGTTGTAGAAAAGGAAATCAGATTGGAGTATGTAAGCACCAAATAGAAGATTGTAGATATTTTCAACAAGCCTCTTCCCAAGAGGCTTTTGAGTATTTATAAGGGATGCTAGGGGTTATTTCCCTACCTACATAAGATTAGATGATGAAAGAATGCATCAATTTTTTGATACAAAGCACTATTATCTAGACTAAATATTGATGCTTCCTGTATGGGGGAGTATCTGTGATAGACATAGTCATCTAAGACTCTTGATGAATGTTGTTTTAAATAGTGTCTTTAGAAACTTGACCAAGTCAAAGATAGTTGTTGTAGAGATAGATGGTTGCTGAAACTTTTAACATTGATGTCAATGGAACCGAGAGATTAGAACAAGAAAAAAAGTTTGATATATAGTACATTGAGGAATATCGATGGGGGAGAATGATTGGTGAAGAGGATTTGAAAAGAAAGGATAATAGTCTTTAATTGTTGGTATTCTTAGAACTAGATGTTTTCCATCTATGCTGCCATCAATGCCAAAGTAGGATATTGTTGGAAGCATGAGTTATGATGATACTTCTATGGGGTGGTATTGTAGAAACATGAATAGATCATTATCATTATGATATGTTACATTCATGACTCTATTTGTCATTGATGTCAAAATAGCAGTTTTCTATGGTATCTAACAAAAGAACAACATAAAAGATCAAGTTGGTATCGATAGATCATTGAGAATTTTTACTAAGAGAGGTTCAAGGGAGATGCTACTATTTTTCTAGTATATATAGCTAATCTTGGAAGCATAAGATATTAAATCTGCAAGTTTTGGTGAAGACTATTCTGAGATAAAGTTTACAAAAGCACGTTCTAGTAAACTTGTTATGTCTCTTAGTAGAGTTGTTGTTTTGAGAAGCAAGGTTAGAGGCATGTAGAAGACATATTGGAGATTACATGGCTAAGCTCGTGCTCATCATAATATTACATCTACGAAAGGTTATTCAAGTTACAATGCGATAGATTATTGTTATTGCAAAGTGTTACGTGTTCTCAATAAGGTTCTATTATAATTAATTGAGAAGGTAAAATAGCCAACTTAGGGAATTATTTTATAGACATGGTATAAAGGAAGGAAATTTTTCATTGTTATGTATGGATGTATAAACAATTACAAGAAGCACAAAGAGTGGAATAGAAGAGAAACAAGTTGATATGCTAAGATAACAAGAACAAAGAAAAGCTAGAGAGAACTTTGTTGTCTAGGTTTTAATCTAAGATCTGAGGTTTAATATTTAGATTTGAGGTTCATGACCTAGTCTACAAGGTCTGACAGTGATTGGTCTAGTTAACAAGACATAGGAAAGAGGATAAATCATAGTATGAACAATTATTCAGCAAGGAATAGTTGGGAGATCAGTTGGACATTGAAGTTCAGTGATCTTTCCCTAGAAGCAGTTTGGACAGTGGGTCCTCCTAGCTTCTACAATTTGTAATAGGGTTGGAATCTCCTAACAGGGACTCATATGTACTTAATATGTTTATAGACTCCTAATAGATGAAGATTATATCCCTCCCCTTCTTATTCATTGTCCTTGTTCTATTTAGGTTTGGTAGTCTATTCTCAACCACCTTCTAATTTCATGGGTCTTTCATAATTTTGTCTCTTAACTTATTCTCAGATGGAAAAGCCCTTTAACCACCCCCTAATTAAAATGATTTAGAGGGCCATTCCCCCCCTTGTCTATCAGAACATGTGGAAAGAGAAGAATAATTGTATCTTTAGAAATGCACGTGTCCCCCTTAGGGTGGTTATAGATAAATATATGGGAGAAGTGAGGGATCCCTAAACTTGAAATGGAAACCTCCTCCTTACCTCCCTCCCCCCCACCCACACACACACAAATTGAGAAGGATTTGGTGAGTATTTGGAACATCAACCAGATTATTGAAAGAATTAATAATTTTAAGGTCAAGGAGAGGTTGAAAATTAAATGGCAACACACCCGCCCCCCAAATTGGTTGAAATTGAACTGTGATGAGTCCAAGTGTGTTGAGGGTGCTACAATGCAATGGATAATCTAGGATGCTCAAGGTAGTGGCAACAAGGGATACTCCAAAAAATGTGGTAACATTTTGAGAAATGAGGCAAAAGCACTTGGGCTCTTGTTTAGAGTGGAGTTAGCAAGCAACATGTAAATTCACAATTTAATTATGGAGGGGGATTTCATGATAGTCATTAAAGCTACCATGGGTAATATCAAGATGAGTTAGAATTCCATGTCAATCATTAGAGACACCTAGAATATTCTGTGCAGTCTTGATGATGCAAGGATAGAACATGTCTATAGAGAAGCAAACCTGGTGGTGAACAACCTAGTAGGATATAGACATGAAGTCATCAATGCTCATGTCTGATAGAATGAGGAATATCTTTTGGTGGTGATCAAATCTCTCATTCTGAAAGAGTCTTTTAAATGATGGTGTACAACTTTATGTATGATAGAGAGTGTCTTTTCATAATGGGCTTAGTGTTGGAAAGTTTAATTATCACTAATTATTTTGTTTGTTTAGAGGGCCACATTTTCATGGTAATAAATTGGGTGATGGATTTCATTTATTATGACATCAATGGGAATGATGCAGTTATCCTTTCTATGAGGCTTAGTATCTAGTCTAGGCATGGAGCTAGAGGCTCCATATGATTAGCCACACACTTCTTCAATTTCATACTACGAATAGGGGAAAAAATTTACTGTTTGATAAATCTTGAATAGTCTCCACTTGATAATTAGCATTGAGTGCAAACTAGGGTGATTTTAGGTTCATTCCAAGTTTAATATTAGTTGCAAGGACATTTGAGGAAGTTAATTGATAATGATGTATTGATAGGACAAAAACTCCATCGATGACCAATAAAAGTTATAAAAAAATTAAAGAATGTATTAATATGGTTAAAAGAAACTTATCAATCATTCATTTAGTCATTTGTATCACTGACTATTATGAGTGATCAATAACTTAGTCATTTATTTGATCATTTATTTAGTCACTTATCTTTTTATAACCTTGTAATTTTATCTAATGACCAAATCAGTCATTTATTTAGTCACGTATACTTATAAATTATAAACCATTACTAGAATTTGATTACTTTTAGTCATTTGACTATAATATTTAGTCTTGTGACTAAAGGTTTTAGTCATATAGTCATTTATTTGTCAAAATTCTACTAGTAATATAATGTGATCTATAAATTTAACTATTATTGTAACTTAATTGCTACAATACCTAAGTTGCCTTTATTCAAGTGGCGTTTTCATCATTCCAAGTGTCATTTCCTAGAGTGTAAGTGTCTAGCTCTAGTTTTCAACAATTTGATGAAGGAAATGGTCTCTAATCTCAAAAAAGGCCTCAAGGCTAACTCAAGGAATTATTTTGAAGATACAGTATAAAGGAAAGTTGTTTTCCTTGTTTCTAACATGATTGTAAGATAGAATTTTATGGGAAGTGTGAAAAGGATTAGAGTGTCTACTAAATGTGTGTAAGCGATTGAAGGGATTATTGGATGTGAGATTTGTGATCTGATTATAAGATTAGAAGGAGCAGAAATCTGGTTAACAAGATAAAAAGAGGAAGGATCAATACTATTAATTTCTATTATTTTGTAAGGAACAATACATAGATTATTTGGATAGTGGGTTCATTGATCTTACATATGAAGTTGTTTGGGCAGTGGGTCCCACTATTTTCCACAACTCCTAATAGGATTGGCACAATCCTAATAGGGTTGGAATCTCCTAACAGGGATTCAAAGTCTCCTAACATGGACTGATATGTTCTAAATATTGTTATTGGCTCCTAAAGGGTTCCACCCTATAACAAGGAATATTTATATCAATACATCATCTTGTGGGTACCATCCCCACTGGGGTTGTCCCTCTGATGAAGGGTTTCCCTAGTTAACATATATGGTGTTATTGTGCAAGAGTATCTTGTTATGGTTTCTCATTATATTTGTCATATGATTAAAGTTTAATAAGGTTGATAATTGTGATATTAATTATATAACTAATTCATGCCCACAATCTCTGTTATATTGGTGGACTATATATTGTAACACATTTAACATAGCTAAAGTTAGAACCTTTAGACTTGAGGTGATAATTGTAGATAAAAATAGATCTTTTTTGAAATCAATTTTATGTGATCTTAGACCTAGTGCATAGGTTGTAGATGGTTTGTGGATTGAATATTTGGTACTATCATATGAAGTAAAATGAAGCATACAATGTGGTCAGTATACAAACATATATGAAATTACCAATAATTATATGTTGAGCATGACATATAATTTTATTATTTTAGTTTTCTTGTTCCTCAAAAAATTCTACTAAATAGGGTATTAAAATTGACAAGGAAATGAGAGCTTCAGTCAAATTTATGAATTATTTAATTTTTTATTTGTCAAAACATGATTTTTCAATTGTAATAGGTGATTATATTTCTGAAATAAATGAATATGTAGTTCTTTTAACATTGTTGGCTAACCAATTTTTTTTAGCATATGACAGCAAAAGTTTTAGAAAAGGTTGTTTCTTGAATGGTCAAAGATGTGATACAAGAATCATCAAACAATATTAAAAATTTTCAAATATTATTAATGCTTAAATTTTATGTTCACTATTTTCTTAAATTTTCTTACACATTTGACATGATGAGTATGCATAAAAGAAGAGATTATCTTTGAAAGATTCAAGTCTATATTGAAAACAATGATATATTTCATTTTCAAAGGAATATGGGTATGCATTTTGTTAAAATGAAAATTTTCCTCTTTGAGAATATGCTAAGCATGAATGTATTCTCAAAGCATCCTTATTACACTTAAATAATCCTTTGTATGATGGTTTCAACATTTAGAACCAAAATATGTAAGAGATTATATGATGCTAGAGGAAATGGATGTGAGAGGTTCTCTATCATTCAAATCTAAATTCTTTTTTAGGGATAATTCATTAGATGAGATTAAACTAATTTTTTTCCTTAAAATAGTCTATGCTTGGAAATTTATTCTAGGAGAAAAGAGGGCGCTTGACATGTGTCTCTAAAGAAAAGAGAGGGAATAACACCATGATAATACCTTTAAGGAGCAACAGGGGAAATATTTTATTCATTTTTTAAAATAATTTTAGGAGGTTTTAGATAAAGTTAGAGGAGATATGGACTTTAAGAGGAAAGATATCTCATGTGCAACCATGTCAATATAGAATTTTGTAGAAGAAAAGAGATTGTTTCCACAACATTTGAGGGGATGCTAGACATACTTCAATTCTAGATGTACAATTTTAAAATGAACATGTCTCATGTAAAAAATTGAATGAGGAATTAGAGACTCTCAAAGGAAATATGTAATTTTAAAAAAAATATCCCGCACTATACATGGGAGGTAAAATATCTCATATTATGTAAAAGGTTTTGGGTTTTGTATAAAGAACTCAAGTATCAAGATTGGTTGGGTTTAAAACCCTTGCAATATTTAACTCTTATTCCCATCATTTTAGTAAGAGAGAGAATGTTGTTGTATTACACTTTTATAGGTTAGAATAAGAATAGATGATATAGTTTAATAAAATAAGTGTTGGAAATTGGGAAGTTACTTTTCTATTGTAGGTTATTTTGGAAGTTTAATAGTTAAGGCTTTAAATTCAAGTTGTGTAGAAAATACATTTTTTAAAACATATCAATCAATAAAGTCTTATTTTTCTATTAATTTTTTATGTCAAACCTTATGATTGACATTTGTTATTGTGAAAAAAAATAAGTTAAGTCACTAAGAAGTTACATTATCATACAAAGCCACATCATCATAATAAAATTGATGTTTGATAAGTCAATGTAGGTATTTATATGATATTATTATAATATGTTTTTACTATAATAAAAGTACTAAGAGGGTGTTGACTCATGGAATAGATAGAACTAGGTCATTAATAAAATATTAACTATATATTAAATGTTGCTAGTATAATACAATATATGGTAGCAAACCAATTCTCACCTCTGTAAAAAAAACATATTGTGAACCATAGTGCAAAGTATTTAAACTAGCAACATGTAAGCCTTTAAATTGAAAAATTAAGAAAATTATTTCTAGCAACATGAAAGTATTTAAAATGGAAATTAACACAGTTACTTCACCACACATGATGGATAGTAAAATTCATCTCTAAATAGTTTCTAAAGCCACCTAGGCTATAACAAACAAAAGAAGAAATATTACCAAAATACATAATAATTAAGGTTTAACATTTTCTCCAACCACTTAGATATTAGTGTAGTAGTCCATTCTTCCTCACAAAACTCAAAATTTTCCTTGTAGTCATCATCAATCTTGTCTTTAGTGTTGGTCATCCTCTAATGCATCATGTAGAGGGTGACAAAGCACACATGCATGACCTTGATGGAAAATTTCTTTTAGTCCTTGATGTACATGTTAAATCTACCCACCTCTTTCTTTAGCTCCTTAACTTCAGTCTCAAGCATTGCTAGATGCTTTTTTTATTTTTCCCAACATCTGTCCCACCTTAGGGGAGGTGGTGACAACCTTTAGAATCTCTTGGAAAGAAAAATGTGAGGTAATGGGATTGGGGGTTGGGTATTTTAAGGGGCCAAAAGGGGGATCTCTTGGGGGGTGATAATCATCGGTCTTGATAGAGGAGTGGGTGAAGGATTCATTACTCATGAGTTTCTTTAACAATAGAATTATCAAAATTTATGTAGTCATTTTTTAGGGTTTGCTTGCATTATCCCCTAGCAATTCTATTGGAATTGTGAGCACCACAAGTCTAAATTAGATCATTAGACTCAATTGCATAAACCTCTTTTTTTTTTCTTTTTTTGGGTGACCTTACGTGTCTAGTACTCATTTTCTCACTAAATCCAAGAGAAGAGGAAGACACTAGTTTGATCTTTTTCTAGGAATTGTTCCAAGCTGAGAGGGTTCAACATCATGAGTAGAGACAAAAGGCATGATAGAAATTGTACAACCTGAACATAAGGACTTGATATTGAATGGTATTTTCGTTACCCTTGCAAATGACCTCAATATTACTATCCATAGAGTCTAACAAAAAGAGCATAATGGAAATGAGTTGTTTATTTTATAGACAATTGAGGAAGGGGAGATGATAAAAGTAGAAGAAAACGAACTTACCTTCCACAAGGAAGTACTCCATGATAATGAGGAAAATTTGCAGCCATATGCTTAGAAGGTCCTTGTCATTGTAGCCATGTTGTTTCTTCACATGTTCTTCATTAGGGGACCTGAAGAATTGGTTGATAGCATCATAACTTAATATTTTTTACTCATTTTTTTTTTCCATTTCCACCCTTCAATGGAAAGACCAGTCAACTTTGCAATAACCTCCTCATTTATCTCAAAGCTAATAACTTGCACCGTAACCCATTGCTCATTCCTTGAAGAAATGAATTGTTTTGAAACAATTTCATCATGGCCTCCAGTAATACACTTCATAAGGGAAGGAATACCCCTTCCTCTCAGAGAAACATTACCTTTAGACTATTTTTTAAGTTGTCATTAATTGTATTTGGTTCAATGTGCAACTTGGCTCCACCTATGGTAGTAAAATATAGAAATAGTGGAATGAAGTTGTAGATTAAAAAGATAGGTTCAAAGTTGATAAAACTCAAAATCACCTTATCGTTGTACATGCTACATTCAATATGTTAATTATATATTAGTATAGTACATGATAATATGATGATTGACAATGATTTTTTCTAATGACATTTATTTTACATTTTAAGAATATATTTAACTTGATATTTTTATATTTGATTTATTGTCATGTCTTAAGTCTATCATATCATGCATATATCTTATTTTATAGATACTTTATTGTGATGGAATGATCCTAAAATTACATCTTATTATCCTTATGATGCCTACATTCTCTACATATTATGATAATTTTTCATTTAAATCATTAAAACTATTTCTCTCCAATAAATTACCTAGACTATAAGAAACATTTAATACGTAATCTTATGATGATACCATTAAATTTATCCTTATCTTCTTTATAATATAATGCACATTTTTCTATAATTTTTTTTTTACATATATTTATTTTCTTGGATTTTCATTTGTTTCCCTATATGCTTATCTTGCATATATTACTATCCTCTTTCAAATATAAACCTTTAAACATAATTCCACGTCAACCTCTAACCTTTAACTTATCACGGTGTACTTTTCTATGAAATGATAATTTATGCTCCAAAATTCTGCTTTCCTAGGACTCCTTCCATAGCTAATACGGGGCGGGGGACATACATATCAGTGTCCCTCGAGAGTATTACATACACTACACTGATTGGTATAATTTAATTAATAGAAATTTAGGTTATATATTTAAGAGGTGTTTAGCTATGGGAGAGTCGGGGGGCATATGTTATGAGCTGTTGAGTTGTCATAGGTTATCGTAAATAATCGACTAGTATATATACCCGTGGAACGGGAGGTGATATGTACTTGTAAGGCGTTTGCAGCAACAATGGCGATGTATTACATGATTGGTGCCTCTGCCTTCTTCGTCTTCTTCGTATGCTTCACTGCTGTCTCAGGTATCCATTTGAAGTATAAACATTCGCTAGGAAAGCATTATGTAATAGAAAGAATATTTTTTCTTTCTTCCAATAGTTTTGAAATACGGTAGTAACAATGGAGGTAGCTCGCCGGAGAACATGATGAATTTGCAATATATACAGGCGTGTCGGCAATGGAAGATTCACGCTCCGAGGTGGCGTCCAATTTGACAAAAGACAGTGTGAATTCAAACTACAAAAACCCTAGGTTAGTGGGTCATGTGGGTAAGTGATCGAATCCTTGGAATACCTTATTAACATTTTCATAGTTTAGAATTTGATGGGTGTAAGTAAACTTGCAGGCCAATTCGGGGAGAAAATGGGGCAAGCTTGCGCAAAAGAAAATATAGAAGTGAACCAAAGCCCGGAATCTCCCATGCCAAACGGACTGCCATTATTTAGTGTGGAAGTAGTGAATGTGTGCAGCAGAGGCTGCTCTATTGCACAAATACATCTCGCATGTGGATCATTCAGTTCTGCGGTAGAATTAGACCCAAAATTGTTCAGGCGTTTGAGGTACAACGACTGCCTTGTAAACAATGGGCGTCCGATAAAGGCCGGAAGCTCTGTGTCGTTTGTTTATGCACAAACATATAAATATCCGTTGAGTGTCTCCTCTGTCAAATGTGTTCCGTGATATCCCATGGCAGTCTTCTCTGTGCAATGCGCACCTTCCTTTTACAGCCTTTGAGAATAATCAATAAAGTATAGCGAATAGATTTATTTCACTCTTGGCAATGCGTATATATAATTATTGGTTCCATCTTCTTTTCTCATTGTTTCTCTGTGGAACAGCTATATAGTATGTTTATAGAGTGTTCTCCTTTGAGGGAGCGATTTGCTCTTCCTCCCAAACATTTATTTGTTTCTCTTTCTTCTGTAGTTAATGTGTTCTCCGTAAAAAAAATTATCATGTAGAGTCAATCGATTTGAACTTGTTAATAGGACTCTCAAATTTTCGTAAACATGGAGATGGGATGCTATATTAACAAAGAGTATTACTTGCTAAAGCATCACATATGCGATTTCTGTTTGCGTGAATTCAAAGAATTAGGGTTTTCTAATTGAAAACTTTATATTTGCATGAATTCAAAGCCTTAGGGTTTTCTAAAAGGTGTACTATTTGTGAAATCACGAAATTACTTTATCAAATCAACGGTTCAACGGTCCGAACCGCGTTAGAACATTTCAAGACGATTGGACAGATCCAACTGCGCTACCGGACAGGCTTATTTCCGTCCAAGATGTATATTATCTCCATCCAAAATGTATAAAGACAAAACAGAGTCGAACTGTTTTTTTTCAAATTCACCAAATGCAGTGATTTTTTTTCCAATTTTATTATTATTTTCTACTACAAATTATGCAGATCTATGATATTGCAGGTTGTCAAAGTCTGTGGTGATGATGGTTAGAATAACAAGATGTCTTTGAAGATGCCTTTGTAAGTGCATTCCATTTTTCATGACAATGCCTTTTGAGAAATTCTACTCATTCATATTGGTTAGTAGCTGTAACTGCAACAACATCACCAGTAGCATACTGATCAACTTCAGCTCTATTCGAACATTGCTGTTATGAAAAATTTGGGATTATTAACGTCTACATAGACATCAGTTAACAACAATAATTTCTATAGGCAGAAACCGTCCAGTTCCCCTGTCATACTCATTGTAAAAAAAATCTTGCCGCATTCTAATCAGCTGATTCGTTTAACAACTTCCAATTCCAAGTGAACAGATTTATGCTTGTCGCTTTAGGATTATTGAGACATGCAACCATTAATTTATCCTCCTCTTCAGAAATTCGGTATGCAGTTGACTCTTCTGATCCATTTTTTTCTATCTTCTTTTCACCAATTCAATTCACTACTCGCAAGACTTAGTGAATTGGCCTATTTGTATTTTACTGGCTCCTAAATACTTCTAGAATGACAGACGAGACAGCTTCAGATGGATACCACCAAAAATTATATGTGAACTTTCAAGGTCTCCTCGTTAGTTTCTCGTGGCTTGTGCCTGAGATATTTGAAGGTGAAATGAATTCCTTAGGACGGACCCTAAAACAAGTGTTACAATGTATTAATTTATTACACATTGGAGAATAATAAATATATTTATGATATATATTACATATAAAACTAATATATAATATATAATATTTTAATTGAATAGATTATTTAAAATAACATAATGATGACATAAACCATTATACAATATAGTAAACTAAAATCAGTTACAATAATATTTTAGAAAAAAATTATATTATAAGACCAAATATATACAAAGAAATTTATTAAATATATTATTTTAAAATTTTCTATAGACAATATGTTTCGAAGAGAATAAAGAAATGGTATTTAGTAGTTACATTTAAAGTCTCAATTAAAATGAAGAAAAATATTTTGTTGAGATAAAATGGATAAGGTATACAATAATTGTAATATTTTTTCAATTTCTTCATCCAAACCCTCACTCCCTCTCCGCACTTATATAATTATATATCCATCTTTCTCTTTACTTAAATCCCTTATATATATGTCTTATTAGCTCTATCTTTTTTTCCCTCTACACATGTACATGCATCTCTAGTGAAGAGGCTAATGGGATTCACACAATCTTTTGAAACAAGACAATAGGAAACTATCTAACATTATTTTGTAAGTACACTAAAAAATGTTCTCAAGAGGAAAAAACTAAGTTGCTTACAATACTTTATCTCCACAACATAATAGGCAATCAACATACCTTGTCCAAGGATTATCCAACAATCTACTATTATTTGATAACAACATCAACCATATTTAAAATGCATTCAACTACTCATATTTCTTCAAATAAATGTACTATGAGAGAAAAGTTTATTGTTTTTAATCAATAACTTCCTCATACACTATCTCATCCTAGTATGAAAAGGACATGCCTTATTTGTAACATACATTAGAAATAATTTTCATTCCCTAGAAGATTGGTGTAGAGACACCTACTCCAATAGTAGAGTCGTTTAGATTGTTCTAACATTGCCAACATTGTAATGAGTTATTATGATGGTCACTTCTCTATTTTGCGAATTGTATTTAGTCGAGAGAAATTATTTTATGTTTGCAACCTATAACAATCTATTTGATATAAGTATGGTCAAAACTTAAAAAAATATATGAAGAAAGCATGCCAATCATATCTTTCCTACAATTTCTAAACATATTTGTCCAAATTGGAAGGTTCACAGATTAGTTTGATGGGTTTGAATCAAAAGGGGAAAAAGTTGCAAATATTGTCAAGAAGTTGCTTTACTACTTTAAACACATAATGTCAATTTTACATACAATATCTAACTAGTTTTAAATTCAATTGGATATGGTTGATGTTAGTCTACAAATGTGTTATAAACCCTTTTGGAGCTAATCTTGATGTATCGTAGAGTTTGGATATAAATTGTTATAAGTTTAACTTGTACAATTTTGGAAAACATTTTTTTCCTTGTAATTTAATTGTTGTAGGGATTTAATGTTATTGGTTAATGCCAACTGTGTCAATATTTTGATTGCATAATCAATTTTTTAAATTTCCTTTTGTTTGATCAAATTCAATGAAAGTTAAAGCAAGTTAAGTATAAAATAATAAGAACAAATCTGAAACCCTCAATGCCCTATAGTTTTGAAAAAAATCCACGAAACCCTAACATTCTACAATAGGAAAGTACACAAAATTGAATAATTTTAGGTTTCCATGTGTATTTATATATGAAAAATATTCATTCTAGTCTAATTTATCCCTTATTTTTGGATTGATTCCCTATACTTGGCATGACCATGTGACAAGCTAGGAATGATACAAAAAGTTATTTTAGAGATATATAGATTTGTATTAGGTGTAAAAAGAGGTGTATTTGATGACTACTTTTCCATAAAGAGACTTTCAATAATTGATTTTCTTAGGAACTTGTCTAGTGGAAATATTCTTTGACAATTAGACCCAATTGGTAATTATCCCTAGTTTGGGCTATTTGGAGTTACCTGGGTTGTAGAAAAATTTGAGATCAAATTTTGTAGTATTTTCTAAGGGTTCAAAAATGACACCTAAAATTGTAATTTATTTGGGACCAAGTTATTCAGGAATATTGCAACTTATACTCAAAAAAGTCAATTAGGAGGGCTAATTTGAACTAGATCTCATATACCAAATGGTGTTCTTGAAGGGTGAACCTTAGCTTATCGTAAATGATCAAGGAGTAATGTGCATACTCCATAATTCTTTTAATTTTATCATTAATATTTTATTGATTTTTTTATCAGTAATTTTGGGCTAACATATTGTAATTAACTATAACCCTAAAGCAACAAAAATAGTTGTATAAAAGGGATTAAGGTTAGGGAATTTTCTATAAGGTGTGATCCAAAAATTGCTTCTTGTGGTAGTATTGAGTTGTAAGGGATTATGGATTAAAATCAGGTTCTAATCACTAGATTATAATAATATTGGATTTGTTGTTTGGTGGATGTAGCCTAGGATTTTGGTGAACCACATTAAATCTTGGTATCTTGTCTTCTCTTCTATGTGATTTATTATTTCCTAATATTATTTATATTTTCATGTAATTGTTATTTCTATCTATTGTTAATCGTAACAAGTGGTATCAGAGAGAGGTTGCTTTTCAATTATCCTCTATAGGAAAGTCTCGCGGTTGAGTGGGAGTGATGATAGATGAGAGTAAGCTAAAGATTGACAAGTTTAATGGGTAGAACTTTCAATTATGTAAAATGCAAATGGAGGACTATCTTTATTAGAAGGATTAATGGAAGCCATTGGAAGGAAAAACCAAGAATTAAGAAACTATTTAACTAGAATATTTTAGAGAGAAAGGCACTTCAAAGCATTCAATTATGCATGAGACCATTGGTGACATTTAACATTAATAAAGTGAAGATGATAATAGAGATGATGGAAACCCTAGAAAACTTGTATGAAAAGCCCTGTGCTTCAAATAAGGTATTTATCATGAATCAGTTATTTAATATGATAATGGAAAAAGGTGGATCTATTGCAGATCATTTGAATGATTTTAATACTATTACTAGTCAGTTATCTTTTTTGGGTATTAATTTTGATGAAGAAATTAGGACTCTCTTGATTTTGTGTTCTTGTCCTGAAAGCTAGAATGGCTTGGTAATGACTATGAGTAATTCAATTTTTGGATCTAATACCCTAAAAGATGATGATTTTATTAGTGTTATTTTGAGTGAGGAAACTTGTAGGAAAACCTCAGGTGGATCTACATCAAGAAGTTCTTTGAATGCACAAAGTAGAGGCATAATGACTGAGAGAGGAAATACTTTTAGAAATTGTGGGAAATGAAGGGGGAAGTTGAAAAGGTAGAGGTCTCAATCTAGAGGACCGAGAGATTGCTAGTATTGTGGGAAACCGGGGCATAAGAAGAAAGATTGTAGGACTTAAAAGAACAATGAAGGAGATAAACTAGAAGGGAACAAGGAGGTAAATGTGGTAAGTAACAAATCCAAAGAGGAGTCTTTTCTTCTATCTTTAGAAAGTGCTAACGATTCATGGGTTTTAGTTTCTAGTGCTTCATTTCATGCTATGCCTCATAGAGGTTATTTAATTGATTATTTCCAAGAAGATTTTGGGCTTGTTTATTTGGGGGATAATGAATTTTATTAGATTGTTGGAAAAGGAAAAGTTAAGATTAAGTTGCAGGATGGTAATCATTGACTACTACATGAGGTAAGGCATGTTCCAAGGCTGAGTAGGAACTCAATTATAGAAGGGAAACTTGGTGATGATGGTTATGTTGTTAATTTTAATGATAAAAATTGGAAGGTTTCAAAAGGTTTCCTTGTAGCACCAAAAGATATGAAAGTAGGCACCTTATATCTTTGTATAGGTCATAATGATCCTTCTAATTTAATTATTTTAGAGAAAAATGAATGTTCAGGAACATGTGCTACCATTGAGAACAAAGACCAATTAGTTGTTGTAGATTCTGATACAACATTGTGATACAAAAGTCTTAGGCACATGAGTGAGAAAGGTATGAAATTACTTCATTCAAAGAAAATTTTACTAGGTCTAAAATGTATTAATATGGACTTCTATGAAAGTTGTGCATAGGGAAAAAAGAAAGAAAGTAATTTTTGTGAAGAGTGGGAAGAAAAAGAATAGTGAGAAATTAGAGTTTGTTCATACAGATGTATGGGGACCAGTTGAGGTATCTTCCCTTGGTGGCTCTTATTATTATGTAAGATTTATTGATGGTGCAACCAGAAAAGTAAGGGTTTATTTCCTTAGACAGAAATTTGGTGTATCTCAAACTTTTAAGAAATTGAAATGCTTGGTTGAAAATGAGACTAGTAAAAAATTAAAATGTCTTAGATCTAATAATGTTAGTGAATATTGTAGTCATGACTATGAAGATCATTTCTGCACTAATGGTGTTCATAGATAGAAAAATGTTCAAAGGACTCTACAGGAAAGTGGAGTGACTGAACACATGAACAAGACAATATTAGAGCATGCAAGGAGAATGAGGTTACATGCTGGGTTTCCCTTAAACATATGGGTAGAGGTTGTCAATGCTAAGATATATTTGATTAATAGAGGTTCCTCTACTCCCTTGGGCTCTGGTATTCTAGAGGAAGCATGGACTAGTAAGAAGGTGAGTGATTCTTTTCTTTGAACCTTTGGTTGTGAAGCACTTGCACATGTCAATTTTGAAAATAGAGCAAAGTTGGAAGATAAGTTAAATAAATGTAGATTTTTTGGATATGGAATTTATGAATTTGGTTATATGCTTTGGGATTTTGAAAATTGTAAAATTTTAAGAAGCAAGGATGTAATATTCAATGCGAAAGTTTTTGACAAAGATTTGTTGTAGCACTATGAGAAGATGATTATGTAGTGTTGGATAATACTCTAAAACATGATGTTCTAACACTTCATGATGATGTGCAACAACTATAATAAAATTACCACACACACCATTGAATGTTAGAAGGTCAACAAGGCTAAGTAGACCTCCACAAATATTTTCTCCATCTTTGTATTCTATTTTACTTACTGATGTTGGTGAACTAGATTGTTATGATGAAGCTATATAGGTGAATACTAAGATTCAGTGGGAGTGCACAATGACAGATGAAATGGACTCCTTGCTAAAAAAAAAGACTTCAGATTTATGCAAATTACTTGTAGGTAAACAAGCTTCACAAAATAAATGGATTT
This sequence comes from Cupressus sempervirens, assembly GCA_028749045.1. NCBI lineage: Eukaryota > Viridiplantae > Streptophyta > Pinopsida > Cupressales > Cupressaceae > Cupressus > Cupressus sempervirens. The sequence goes on along the minus strand of CM053792.1, from coordinate 398,731,725 downwards.
ATAGGTTGAAAGAAGAGGATGGAGATAAGAAATTTTTTAAAGCCAGATTAGTTGTAGAAGGATTTGCACAAAAAAAAGACACTAATTTTGATGAGATATTCTCTCCTATTGTAAAAATAACTTCTATTCACACTATTTCAAGCATTGTGGCTACTCAAGATTTGTATTTGGAGTAGCTTGATGTTAAAAAAAACCTCCCTTCATGGTGATTTGGATGAAGAGATATATATGGCACAACCATAGGGATTTGAGGCCAGAGGTAAGGAAAACTCAGTGTGCAAATTGAAGAAAAATTTATATGGCTTGCAGCAAGCACCTCAGCAATGGTATCTAAAATTTGACAGTTTTATGAATGCACATAGATATAGTAGGTGTCATTTAGATCATTGTGTTTATTTTAAGAGGTTGGATGATGACAGCTACATTATTTTATATTTATATGATGATGATATGCTTCTAGCTAGGTCTAACATCAATCACATTAAGGGGCTAAAACACGAGTTAGCACAATGGATTTTCTTTGATGGATTTGTGGGAAGGAAAAAAATCATTGGTATGAAGATTTGTAGAGATAGGAAGAACATAAAATTGAATTTATCTTAGGTTAATTATATTATGAAGGTTTTTCAATATTTCTCTATGGAGAATGCTAAAGTTGTTAGCACACCTTTACCTAGTTATTTGAACTTGACAAAGGAGATGCATCCAAACACACAAGAAGAGGAGGATAAGTTGTCCAAGATAGCTTATGCTTCAGCTATACGAAACTTGATGTATGCTATGCTATGTACAAGGCCAGATATTGCACATGCAGTGGGATTCATTAGTAGGTATACGCGTCATCCATGGCTTGAACATTGGAATGCTATTTAATGGATTCTCAGATATTTGAGGGGAACATTCAGTAAGTGTTTACATTTTGGGGGCTCTACTACTGATTTAAATGAATATGTTGACTCAAATTGGGTAGGGGATATTAGTACTAGGTAAATTACTATAGGTTATGTATTTACTATTGGTAGGGCAATAGTGAGCTAGGTTTCTCACTTGTAGAAGGTTAATTCTTTATCCACTACAGTGGAAAAGTATGTTATTGCTACAAAGGAAGGAAAGGAGATGATATGGCTCTAGTTCTTATTGGAAGAATTGGGACACCATCAAAAGGATAATTATTTGTTTACAGATAGTCAAAGTGACATTCATCTTGCAAAGAATTTAGCTCCGCATTCAAAGACAAAACACATACAATTGTAGTACCATTTCATTCAGTCAATTTTGGATAATGGATAGTTAAAGCTAGACAAGATGCATGTAGATGGAACTCCAACAAATATGTTTACAAAAGTAGTGACAAGGGAGAAGCTGAAATCCTCTTTAGCTTTGGCTGGTCTTCTAGACTGAACATAATAAAAGAACAATTGAGTTTAGGGTGGGTTGATCTAGTGGGAGCCCTATGTTGTAGTAGTATTGCTATAGGATTAGTCTCCAAGTAGGAGATTATTGTCTAATGTGGAGCCTGATCAATCTCCAAGTGGGAGATTGTTAGTTTGTGGTGACTAATCAGGGAAGTATTGCACATACTCCATAATTCTTTGGGGTTCAAGTTCTATTTTATCAGGCCATATTTTATTGAGGCCTAATTTATTGCTAATATTTTATTGGTAATTTTTTGCTAACATATTGTAATTAAATATAACCATAAAGTGACAAAAATACTTGTATAAAAGGGCTTAGCGTTAGGGATTTTTCAATAAGGTGTGATGCAAAAATTACTTCCTGTAGCAGTATTGAGTTGTAAGGGATTACAGATTGTAACTAGGTTGTAATCACTGGATCATGATAATATTGAACTTTCTATTTGGTGAATGCAACCCAGGGTTTCGTGAACCATGCTAAATCTTGGTGTCTTGTGTTCTCTTTTGTGTGATTTATTATTTCCTAATATTGTTTATATTTGCATGTAATTATTATTTTTGTCTTTGGTTAATCCTGACAAAATTTATCACAGAGGAATATAGATTTGTATTAGCTGTAAAAAAGAGGTATATTTGATGACTACTTTTCCATAAAGAGACCATTCAATAATTCGTTTTCTTTAGGAACTTGTCTAGTGAAAATATTCTGTGACAATTACACCTAGTTGGTAATTGGCCCTAGTTTGGGTTATTTGGAGTTACCCGAGTTGTAGAAAAATATGAGATCACATTTTGTAGAGAAATGACACATGAAATTGTAATTTATTCGGGACCAAAATATTTAGGAATATTGCAAGTTGTACTCAAAAAACTCAATTAGGAGGATTAATTTGAAATAGATCTCCTATACCAAATGGTGCTCTTGAAGAGTAGACCCACAATAGTGGGTTGCACTTTTTGGCATAAATGAACACTAAACTATAATTTATTTTAAAAACATTCACTTTTAGATGTAAAATGTAATTTAATGATTACAAATTTGAAGATCTCTCTCTCTCTCTCTCTCTCTCTCTCTCTCTCTCTCTCTCTCTCTCTCTCTCTCTCTCTCATGCACATATTTTGTTTTATACCAAAGATATCAATATTTTAGGATTAACCATAGATAGAAATAACATTTACGTACAAATATAATCAATACTAGAAAATAGTAGATCACATAAAAGAGAACATAAGACACCAAGATTTAATGTAGTTCACCTAATCCCTGGGCTATATCTACTAACAACAAGTCCAATATTATTATTATCTAGTGACTATAACCTGATTACAATTCGTAATCCCTTACAACTCAATACTACCGCAAGAACCAATTTTTACACTTCACATTATGAAAATCCCTACACGTGAACTTTTTTATAGAAGTTTTTTTTTCTTAAAAAATTAGTGATAGAATAATAGAAAAAATAATAGCTGACATCTTTTATAATATAAGGTCATTTTTAGCTTTATGGGCACTACCCCTGAAAACCCCCACATGGGCATTGCCTGTCAACCCCACCCTGTACTGCGATAGGTTGTGCACTTGGGGTGCTACTCCTTGACCCCATATTGGAGGTGCTGCCCCCAAAATCCTATAGAAATAATCTAGAGGAAAATCACTCCGACTAAACCTCTGAGCCTGATTAGGCTCCATATCACAACACAATGCGATTCTTTCAAATTTAGTTTGTTAACATCCATTTCAAGCTCATTAACATTATTTGTTGTCTTTAATCCTCAATATTTTATATTATTTTGACATTGAAAACTGACCTAACTCTACTTTTTACATACATTACTTTTTATGCATGTAACTTATTTTCCATTTATTTGATTTAAAATTTAATTGTTTTGATAGAAAGAGGATTTGATAGAGAGATTTCAGTTTTTTATTATTATCATTTTTACTATTTTTCCATGAGAATATAGTATATAGGTTTTTTATCTAATAATAAACCTATGTTCTTGATTGATCTCAAAAAATGTATACCTAAAAATTCCAAAATATGTCAAATACATATTCATTCGAAAGCTCATTTTGAGTACTTCTGTCAAGAAAATTTACATGTCTTCATTTTTCCATTTGAACATTCTAAATGAATGTAGAAGCCATGAAACTAGAAGGAACTAGGTGAAGCCTCCAAAATATGTCTAATTAGGCACTTTTGATAGAAAATTACATAATATTGAAATTACCATCATACTTTAAATCAAAATATACTTTTCCTTGTTTTAACTAAAAGTATTTGCCACAATTATGTTGGATAACAACCTTACACAAATACATTTGATAGAAAGTACCTAGTTACCTTTGATCAAAACCACCTAGGTACTTTCTATCAAAATCTAGGCCATAGACTATTTCATTTTATTTTTATGCTCACATATAAATAGGAAATAAACATTTTTTTTCAATTCAAACTAATTAGATAATTCACACTTTCAAGGAAATATATTTCGATCTTATTTTCTTAAATTTTAAAAATGAGTTTACAATAGAAAAAAACTAAAATAAAAAAGTATGTAAGTTTGCATGGAAAATATGGAAGGAAAAGAAGAAAAGAATCATTGAGATACATTCATATGATACTATAGAAGGAAGTAAGGTTTGTCTCCGTTTATCATTTTTTCCTAGAAAATAAATATGAACATAATCATGAAACGTCATGAGAAATAAAATGTGTTCATGTACAAAATAACATAATTAAATCACCTAGCATGCTATGCATACCATTTTGTTTTCTTAAATTTGTAGAAAATTTGAAAAATCTTGAACTGATTGTTGTTTCTAGTTTTAAAAGTTCCCATCATCTAAATATTGAAAACAAATTAATAAAAGTATGAAAATATCCTTTAATTATTATTTTGTCACTAATGTCAAACCTGCTACTTGCTAGTAAGACAATTGCTTAGACAAATTGAGTACTATCATTTGTTTGACTGATGAAGAGGATTTGATAAAATAAGGTAACAATATAACCTACAGAAAAGGTTGAGTTATGATATGAGAAAGGAGTACAAGGATAAGTTAAGACAATAATATTACAGTGCATTGATAATCTACTTAAGGTTGTAAAGGATGGATACACTGATTAGGTTTAGAAGAACAAGTTGAATGAATTATGTCTACCGAGTTTGATAATCTACATAGTAGGTGTTGAACAATGTTAGTGTAAGACAAGCATAAAATTAGTTAGAGCTGAGAAAATTCAAATTTCAATGTATGTTGAGTGATAGAGTATAAGCTGAGTAAATTTTAGTTGATGTTGAGCACTAGTAAACTTTAGTTTGTGCCAAGTAATTTGGTAGTGGATGTCAAAAAATGTCGTATTGTCAAGCATTAGAAGCAAGTTAATGTTGAGTGTCAACATTTTGTGAAAAATTGTGAATTTAATGAATCTTGGGTGACAAGTTTGATTTCTAGGATTGTGTGGAATGTGTGGAAGATAAGCTTGATGAGCTAGTGGCATAGAATTGAAGATGAATCATTTTGAGGCAAATTGAAGGAGGATTGAAGGAGAAGTTTCTAGAATGGAATAAAATGCAAATATGGGTATACTCATTTAATCCTACATAATCAAACCTAACCCTAAAATGGATGATAGAGGTTGAATGGAAAAAGATCTTAATCTTCTATTTATAGTTATGGTTGGTCAGAAGCAAAGGTTGCAATGTGGGAACCTAAGGAAGACAAAGAGTCTAGGGTATTGCTTCATTTAGTGACCAAAGAGAAGAGACTGCAATTGGCAAGCAAAGAAAGATGGTTTAAGCATATGGATGCTTGAAGGTTGAACCAGCTATTAGAGTTGAAGTGTGTGAAAGACAAGTAGAATGGAGGACTGAAAAAAAGGATCTATAATCTACAAGTGTGTTATAAGTTCTTATCAAATCAAGCCTCACTACTACTTTCTAATCATTGTACCAGTCTAGGGTAGATCCTTTGGATTAAGGTTGACCTAACAATCATTTGTAAATACTTTAACTAGGTGACATTCTAAGTGAATGATCTAAAGTCCTCTCACAAGGCTCACTCCTAAGAAGGTGATTGAAATTGTTTGACCAGGTCACATTTAATAGTGTGCATTGTAACCTTTAATAGGGGTTTCCTTTCATAGGAAATCACTTCAAAAGAGTGAGAATGAGTAGCATGTTACTGGTGGTTTTTTTGAAATTGGGTTTCTATGTTAAATCATTGCATCAAATGTGTTATTAAATCTGTTATGTTTCATGCTTAAATTTCTACAAAGTTGATTTGACAATATCCTACAAGTTTTAGTGATTGCATGATCTAATGGATGCATGCATGATGTAAATGTTTTATGGATATGGGTTCACTAAGTTGTGAAAATTTTAATTTGTACATCTAGACCTTGGATAATTAATTCACCCCCCCACCATAAATTACTCTCAATAATTTCAACAATTGGTATTAGAGCCATCTACTTAAGATGTCAAAAAGAGAGGTACCCAAGCTTAATAGAGAGAACTTTCTTGCATGGAAAAGTCTGATGAAGCTACACCTAGGAGGCTTTAGAGATCATGTGTAATCTACCATTTCTACTAAGCATGTTGATCCTATTGGAGCCCTAACTATTGAAGATATAAAAAAGTAGAAAGAACACAACCAGGAAATGTTGGAGATTGTCTCTACCACAGCATTGCCTCTACCCTAAACTATGTTGAGTTTGATGTTATCAAGGGTTTTGATAGTGCAAAGAAAATGTGGAATACTCTTCAAACCATCAATGGATCCAAATGTTTTGATAGCCAAATCTAAAAGTTTTAGAGGTAAGTTTGATATATGAGAATTTACAAGAAGGTGAGAATCTTACTCAGTATTTCTCTAGAATAAAGGATGTTGTTAATGCTATAAGGGAATCTATTGGTATGATAGATGATGAGACTGTACTAAGAAAAGTTTTAAGAACATTTATACCAATTTATGCTATTAGAGTTTATACACTACAAGAATTGAGATGTGTACTAGGCTCTAATTTGATTATGGAAGGTCTAGTAGATAGGCTAACTGCTTTTGATATATCTAATTTTGATAACTTCAAATATGACAATATTGAATCTACTTTGAAAGCCAAGCTTTCATTGAAGGAACCTAATGAGAAGAAGATGAAAAAGGTAAAATATTTTTCCAGTGATAGTGATATAGAAGAGGAAGATGTAGAACAACTTGAACCACTTCTAGCAAGGAGATTTCATAGAGGAAAAGGAAAATTCAAAGGGAAGTTACCTATCATGTATTTCAATTGCACCATGGTTGGTCATATTGTTGCAAGATTTCTAGAGAAGAAGAATTATAGAGGCAGAGACAAGTATAAAAGTATAAGGGATGAATACAACAAATATTATAAAGAAAAAGGAAAGAAATCTTGCTACATAGTTGAAGAGCAAACTAAAGATGGATCTGATGATCATGATGATGAAATGGTGTATGTTGCAAAGAAGGATGATTCTAATAAGGATGAGGTAACTGCACTAGTGTCTTGTGTGAACAAGAATAATAGATGGATCATTGACAATGGGTTTTCACATCACATGACTGGAGATAAAAGCAAGTTCATTACCTTGAACTATTATGATGGAAATAGTGTAAGGTTTGGTAATGTTGCACCCTATCTGATAAAAGGAAAATGTTCTATAAAAGTCACATAAAAGGTTTTATATGACAATTCTTACTATGTTGTAGGACTTAACTATAATTTTTTGAGTGTGTGACAACTGAATAGTTCAAGTTGTAAGGTTGAATTTAAAAACAAGATTGCTTAGATATATGATACTAATGGAAAACTAAATGGAAAATGTGATCAAAATATAGGTAATATATTCTACATTGATATAGAGGATGATACTTGTTTAATTGTAGAATTTGATGATATGTAGCTTTGGTACATGAGGTTATTTCATGTTAATTTTGATAACTTGATTAGTGTCAGTAACATTATAAGAGCTAGAGGTTTCCATAAGTTGAAGAAATCTAATAATATAATTCGCAAACAATATCAGTTAGGCAAAATGACAAAGTTTAGTTTAAGAGTAAGACTCATATCTCTCAAGAAATATGAGAGATTGTTCATACTAATTTGTGTGGAACAATTGATGTGAAAAGATATAGAAGAGATAAGTACACTTTGTTATCTATTGATGATTATTCTAGAATGATGATAGTTATGTTTCTGAAGAAAAAATTAGATGATTTCTAAGTGTTTAAGTGGTACATAGCAAGAGTTGAGAAGGAAATAGGTAAAAGTCTAAAATCTTTGAGATCTGAGAAAGGAGGAGAATTTACATCAAATAAGTTTGAGATGTTTTGTATTGATAGAGGAATCAAAAGAAAAACATCTACCCATAGGATCCCTCCACAAAATGGAATTTTTGAAATGAGGAACATATCTATAATGGACTATGCTAGGATACTCATGATGAAGAAAAATGTTACTTTGATATGCTAGAGAGAAGCTATAAGTATAGCTATCTATACCTTGAACCATGTGCAATTCAATAAGATACTCATTCAACTCCTTTTGAATTATGATATGGGTACTCACCCAATGTAAAATATTTTAAGTTATTTGGAAGCAAGTGATATATTCTTAAGGATTTCAAAAATGGTAAATTAGATGCAAAAAGTGAAGATGGTAAATTCCTTGGATATTCCACAAGAAGTAAAGCTTATAAGTTTTTAAATACTAACAACAACAAAGTTATAGAAAATGAAAATGTGAATTTTCATGAATATATAGAAGTACATGAGGCTGAACCTATGAAGGAATTAGAGGAATACAAATCATTTGTATACTTTTATTAAGGTAAACCTACTAATGAAAATGATGTAAATCAAGTTGCAAATCAACAAAAATTTTTAGTGACTAACAAGTCACATACTATGAGTGTCAAGCTACATTCAGGAATCAAGCTACATTGAGGTGCCAAGTTATAGAATGAAGGATAGACATATTCTGATTCTAGGATAAGTGTATATGAAAGAGATGTTGAACTACCTAAGAGAGATGTGTTTTCATTTATGGAAACACATGATCTACATGTTTAGAGGAAACATTGGAAATAAAGGTACTTAGTTTTTGGTACTTAGAAAATTGTCTAAATATGAATTTGGTTTATAGCAGTGTATTGTTTTGTATGTAACTTGTTACTAGAATCATATTATGACTAGCAAAGGTAGATGGAGATGGTATACATGTTGATAGTGATGTATATAATCTTAGACATCAATATAGACATATGAAAAAGAGATATTTGTGCTTATCCAGTGAAACAAGACAAAAGAATTGAAGGATAGGAATTATTTTATTTACAAAATATTTACTTAATCAATTAAAGCCAACATCCTAGAGGTTTACTCTAAGTTGGAAAAGTATATGATGATTTTAGTTGACCTAGAAGAAATTTGTCAAAAGGCATGGTATTTATGCAAAGGTCATCTTGTGAATTCAAGTGTGGTAGTTGTGATGTATTGTGATATGCGAACTTTCTATGAAATAGATATATGTGAAGTGTTGAGAAGCTATTTGTGTGATCCAAGATCAAGATAAAGATCAAAGATCAATCAAGAAAGAAGTTACAACACTTGTATATTGAAAGTTTAATTACTTGTTTGGGCAATGAGCTCTTCTTGTAATTAGAAGTGCATGGTTGGATAGTGGGTTCATCTTCCATCTATTGGACTACAAATTCTAGAATAGGGATTAAAAGTCTCCTAATAGGGACTCTCCATACTGAGTTTTCTCATTCACTCCTAATAGGTTCCATCCTCTAACAAGGAACATATATATCAGTATATTATCTAGTGGGTATCATAACCACCAGGGTTTTCCCTTGGCTAGGGCTTCACTAGTTAACAAAATATGGTGTTATGAGTTATCTTTTTGCATGGTTACTATTACTATTCAGAATTACTTGTTTACTTTCTTATGTATGGTTTAAAGTAATAAAAAATATCTTGTTGGTGAGTAAAGTTTGTAAATTATTGATTCATCCCCATCTCAGTAATTCCTATTTATAACAATTGGTATTAGAGAAAAGTTACTCAAAAGAGGTTTTATAGCTTGAGTAAGATCCCTATGGATATGGAATAGTTGATGAAGAACCTTGAAGAGGTACTTGAACAAATTGATATCCTTATTTGAAGAAAGAGATAAGTTGAAGGATAGACACAAAGCCTCCAAATTATATATTTGACAATTGAAGGAAAATATTGAACATCTCAAATCCAAGTCTGAATCTACTTAATATAAAATTAGTGATGATGATTATACCAAGCCAAAGATAGAGTACAAGATCTTGAAGCATGACTTGGAGATTAAAAATCTAAAGTTGACTCTAAAGACTGATCCTAGAAAAGTCAAAATTGATTTAAAGAAGACATCTAAGTTTGTAACATTGAAAGAAGATCATGAAGAACTTCATAAGTACAACACTATTGTGAAAGGTGAACTAACTCAATGCAAGCAACAACTTGAGAAGCTTTATTATAGAAGAGAAAAGCTTGATGATTCAATATCAATACATAGACCTACTTATGATAAAACTAGTCTTGATTATCTATTTAACATGTCTACCAAGAAGCCTAAAATTAGATCAGATCCAAAAGAGAAAGATAAATCTAATGATAAGATTAAATCAAGTCAATCTTCTAATAAACCTAAAGAAGTTGGACAAGACAAGGAAGTTAAAATATTGGATGAACCAAAGCAAGTGGAATCTCTTAAGGAAACCAGGTATGAATTTAGAGGTAAGTGTTTTTCATGTAATGAAATAGGCCATCTGAAAATAAATTACACAAATAATGTTGAGATAATGGGTGTTGCACACATTGCATAATATTGTTATTTTATTATTTTATTTTATTATGTAATGTTGTGCCTAGATAGATGTGCAACATGTAAAAATTTCATAGAATATTCTTGATGAATTGTATTGTAACATTGTGATAATATTTCATGTAATTATTTAATATTGGGGAAAAGAATTAAATGCCCAATATTAAATGTGGGGTTAGTGGGTTAGGTAGCACATGATTTTAGCACATGGTTTATGTAATACCACTTAGTGGTTTTGTGGGACTTGCTACTATATAAGCAACCACAAGGGTAGTTGTTGTAAAGAGTAAGAGTGAGAAAGGCAAGAGTCGAGTGGGACAAGGCTTGATAGGTTAGCCAAGGGAGCATTTGTGAAGGTTGGAAGCATGGCATGGGATGTGTAGATTCATGCTTGTTCACATAGTTTACTCGGTTGTGGCTATGGCCATGAAGGCTTCCATGGATGTATGGCAATGGTATTTTGTTGAATAATATATGGTAATGGATGCTTTTGGAGGCTTAGTTTTTCCCTCAATGAGGGTTTTCCAGGGTATATTTTGTGTCACATTTTGTGGGTATGTTGTCTATTATTTTGCATGTGGATTTTAATTCTGTGTTTATTTTAGATCTATTAAGGGTTATGTGGAAATGGTTATATTTTTTATTGCCAAGTTTCTTACAAGTGGTATTAGAGCTATGATTTTATTATTGTAACCCTAGATTGAATCCATGAGAATGCATGAGAGGATAAAAGAAAAGGGCAAGATATATGAATGATTTATTATAGATCTGAAGATTTTGGGTTTGCTATTATGATGGGATGTTAAAAGATTTTTTTTTGGATGTTTCATTTGAAAATGAGGGTTTTGGGGGGTAGCTTGCAAAAATGACCTCCTGGGTAAAAAAAAACCTCACCATTGAATCTGGGTCAACGTTTTCATAAATTTTGATATATAATATGCCCTAGTTTGGCCATGTTCAGAGGAAATGAAAGAGTTTTTTTATTTCAGCCCATGATGGCCGTCAAATTTAATCCCGTCAAAATTTTTGTCACTAGAAAAAAAATATAAAAAATGAAAAATCGTAGTGAAAATGGTAAAAGGGGTATCTTAGTAAAATGGCCATAGCTTTCTGTTAGAATGTCGGATTTCAAAGTTCTTATAGGGGTTGGAAAGCTAATTCAGAGCACTACAACATAGTGCAAGTTTGGTTTTGTGATTTTGAAATTTTGACAAGTTTTAAGAGCCGTAAAATTGGATATTATTTATTTTGAGCACGGATTGTGGCATAACTTGGGCATGCGAAGTCAAATTTTGGACTTTGAGTAGTCAACAGAAAGCTCTTGGAGAGCTCTACACATTGATTCAAATTTGGTGCAGGTTTGACATGATTTATTTGGTGATATATTTATCTGAATAGTTTATGATATATTTTTGACTATGGTAACATTGTGAGTTTATGACATTGGAGATTTAAGATTTGATGTCATTGTATACTCAGTTCATTATTCAGATTGGTCTCATGATGATATAGTTATTAGTGTTTGGTTTGGATATGTATGATGACTTGTTGGATCTACAAGTTGTGCAGTGTTGTAAGTGGTCTATACTTATAGGCTGCATTTATGGCTTGGTTATGGGTTTTGTTTTCCCATTGATCTTTCATTATTGATGCATATTCAAATTGGTGGCTTGGATTTGGGTTGTCTATGCCCTAAGTCACATGATTTTATCTTCATGTAGAAGGGATGAGATGTTGTTACCAGGTGTAGTCATGGTGGAGGATTGTGGTTGACTATTTTATGCTGACAGGTTGGAAACTTTGAGAGATAGATGCTCGGTTCATGGATGTGATCATGGTGTCATGGATTTTGGCATGACATGGTTGGATATACAGGTATATCCTTGATGTTCATTAGCTTGGATTTCTGATTTGGTTATGGTGGTATATCTTCTTGGTTGAGGATCATGGTTATTTAGTTTCTTTTTAGGAGCTCATGATGTGCACTTTGAGTTCTTTGATGGTTTGATGCCTTGGTTGATTCTTATGGTTAGAGGATGGATTTTTTCATCATTATGTCATGGATAGCTTGTGACAGTGATGGGGTGAAAGTGCAGGATTAGTTCCTAGTTTGGTTTCGATCTTCATGTAGGAGATGGATTTTATGATGCCATGGGAGACTTGGTACCATAGTTGAGTGGGAGTTTTTGGCGTTGATATATTTATTGAGTGTTTTCAGATGTTGGAGGTTTGTCTTAGATATTGTTGATGTAGAAGCATCTTTGCCATTTCCATGGTGCACTTGTTATCTTCATGGTGTGTGGAGATGGTTCTTCATGGTATGTGGAGATGGTTTTTCTTCATGGTGTGTAGAGATGGTTGCATCTTGAGGACTCATAGGGTTCTTGGAAAAGGTGTGGTTTATGCTTTTATTTGGCATGTTATCCTTGGTATGAGGATGGTTTCATTATTATGTCATGGTATACTCTTGATACGTGTTTAGAGTTGTGACACGTTATAATATGTTCATGTGGAGCATGTTATCTCTTTGGTTGAGATGGTTAGATCATGTTGTCATGTTTATGTTCCTGAGGCCATGGTTGGAACTTTCACATTGATCTTGGTTTAGTTTCTTGGTATTGAGTACATTGATCATAAGTTAGATACTTCATGATATTGCTATGTTGCATTTGGAGTTAGCATGGATTGATTGGTTACAGGTGCTCATGGATACTTAGAGATGGTGGTGATGCTGATTTCTCTTGGATTAGAGAAGTATTTGTTAGGATGATTGATGGTTTCAATAGGAAGTTCGAGGGTCAGTCACCTGATATGGACTTGAGAGGAGATTGTTCTTAGATGAGTCTTGATTGGAGACTTGGGTATCTTGATGAGCATTCTCATTCCCCACTCTTGGTCTAGTCGACAGTTTGCTACTTGAGAGGTATAGCCTATTATTTTCTCTTAGTTGCATTATATTTATGCTTTTCTTTCATGGATATGGATCTTGAGCTATGGTACATGAGTTAGTTCTAAAGGGTTCATTTGAGAGATAGTTTAGCATTGGTTATCTCCATGTGCATATGTTATTATGTTGGTTGATTTTGGGAGATGGTTTTATATTGGGCATATTTGTTAGATTAGGAATGGTTTATTCAGTTTGATCTTCTTGTGAGAGGCTTACATCCATGATTAGTTATATGGTATGGTTTGGGTGTTGTTGAGGCTTCTTATTGGGGTTTTATGGAGGAGATCATACTTGCACAGTTTACATCTAGAGGTGTGTGTAGAAGGACGTGACATAGGCTATGATTTGCATGGTTTCTCTAGTCTTGGTTATCTTTCTGGTTGTTCAGTTTTGCCTATATTGGATTTGAGATTGGTTGGAGATTGTGATCACTGGTTTTTGCTCATGCATGTCATGTGAGAGATGACATGGTTATTTCTTTCTCTTTCCTCTATTGGTTGTGGAGAATTTGGGAGACTATTGGAGACTTGTTATGAGAGTTTTTTTTCTTGCAGGATATTGGTTTATGTATTGTGAATGTCCTTGGTACTACATGGATTCACTTCTTTGAGATGTTGTGATTGGAATGGTTATAGATTTGACATTATCTTTTGCAATGGGAGCTTCTTGGTATATATGTGGCAGGTTTTGCTCTCGAGGCTTGTGTATTACACATTGGATGTGTTGGTGATATGAGATTCACTTGTTATACCTTTGAGGTATGGATAGTTGGATGGGTTTGGCACTTGCTATGGGTGCTATTTTAGCTATGGATATTTTGACAACTATGGATACATGTGATTACCTTTGGATCAGGTTATTTGTGCTTGGAATTTTAGTTGGTACAGGATTTTTTGATCTTCTAATGCGACAAGTTGGGTGGCTTTCTCTTTGGATGGCTTCTATGTATGTCCAGTGGTAGTGGCATAATAGGAGGTGAGATCATTCATGCTTGAGATGCTAGATACTTTTATTTTGTTGCAGGTACCAAGATGGAGCACTTGGTGCATTTTGATCCATGATGGTGGATATGCTAGGAGGGATTGTTCCCTTGTTCATTTGTGTGGCTACGGATTGACCCTATGCAATGTATACAACAAGTGGGAGATTTTTGAAATAATGGGTGTTGCACACATTGCATAATATTGTTATTTTATTATTTTATTTTATTATGTAATGTAGATGGACGTGCAACATGTAAAGATTTCCATAGAATATTCTTGATGAGTTGTATTGTAACATTGTGATAATATTTCATGTAATTATTTAATATTAGGGAAAAGAATGAAATGCCCAATATTAAATGTGGGGTCAATGGGTTAGGTAGCACATTGTTTTAGCACATGGTTTATGTAATACCACTTGGTGGTTTTGTGGGACTTGCTACTATATAAGAAACCACAAGGATAGTTGTTGTAAAGAGTAAGAGTAAGAAAGGCAAGAGTCGAGTGGGACAAGGCTTGACAGGTTAGCCAAAGGAGCATTAGTGAAGGTTGGAAGCATGGCATGGGATGTGTTGATTCATTCTTGTTGACATAGTTTACTCGGTTGTGGATATGGCCATGAAGGTTTCCATGGTTGTATGGAAATGGTATTTTGCTGAATAATATATGGTGATGGATGCTTTTGGAGGCTAGGTTTTTCCCTCAATGAGGGTTTCCCAAGGTATATCTTGTGTCACATTTTATGAGTATGTTGTCTATTATCTTGCATGCAGATTTTAATTTCGTTTTTATTTCAGATCTATTATGGGTTATGTGGAAATGGTTATATTATTTATTGCCAAGTTTCCTAACAAATAAGTCATTTAATCATGTTACATACTTTTATTGTCATAATTGTCATGGTATGGGTCATAGAGAAGTTGATTGTAGAAAACCTAAATATGATAATGATAGAAGGAATAGTAGAATGTTTGAAAATACTAACCTAGCAGATAGAAGAAGATCCAATGGAAGGACATTGAGAGAAGGAAGAACTTATGAAGAAAGAAGGTAGATCTGTGGTATAAGTGTAACAACTTTGGGGACATAGCTTGAAATTATCATGTACTTGATGATCAATAGAATCCTAGAAGTAGAACTGCAGTATGTCAGTTATGCAACAACCTTGGATATAAAGCAAAATATTGTAGAATGGATAGAAACTTCAAAGATAGAAGGAACAATATAAGAAACTTTGGAAATAGAAGAAATGATAGAAGGAACATAAAAAATGATTAAAACAACCATGAGAGGAACTCTAGAACTAAGAAAGACAATGAGGAATAAATAAATGCAGATAGTGAACTTCGAGAAGAACTGAATGAGGCATTTGTAAAAGGAGTGGACATCTCAAAAGTAAAGTTAGAAGATGGTGAGAGATGGAGATTGAATTTATTAATTAGGGTTGATTCAATTAAGTTGAATTAAGCTTGTTCATAGCACCAGAATTTGAAACTTCATGTAGACATCGAACTAGAGGTAGCAAAGTTGGGAACCAGTGGATCGAGATAAGTTTAGATGGTATTAAAGATTTCTTAAGATTTGGAGCTTATCATAACTTGTTATGAAGGAATTAAGAGTTACTATTATTGCAAAGAAAATTAATTCTATAATAGAAGAGAACAAATATGTTTTTATAGAGAATTTTGCAAAGTGAATATTTTTGCAACATTGCCATGATGGAAGGAAGCTATGGTAATCCTTGAATAGGATCTGAAGATCGAATAAAAGATCTAGAGTAGATATTTGATTTTAGAATGTAATTGATAGCTTTTTATGTTTGGAAAGTATACAATTAATGCAAGTTTGACTCAAATGAATAAAATGAAGTAGAAAATTGATTACCACTTCATTTAATTTACATTAGAAGCTTAGAGCACTCAGAAGTGATATGACAAGGCAATTTCAAAGTAAACCTTATTTTTAGAAAGAGGTATTTAATCATTTATCTATAGAATTTATTTGATAAATTTTATATTTGATAAAATCATAGATATGTTAGTAGTTGATAATGTTGAGAATGAGGAGAGACCAAAATTGAAGGTCGTTTCCATGAAACCTGGAGAAGGAAACCCTAACTTAGCATTATCCTTTACTCTAAAGAATGTAGTATATTTGAAAGATATAGGAAGTTATCTTAATATCAAGTTTGAATCTATTGGGAGTGAGTATATGAAAAAAGATATGGAATTAATCTTTAACCATCATATGACTATGAAGCCTAGATTTGAACATTTGAAAGTACTAGACCTTTTCGAATATCATTTCTACCAAGAATCTGATTGGACATAGATCATACTAAGTAGAATTCATGATGTAAAATTATGGATGGAAGAAAATGTAGTTAATATTTTAACTAACCTTATTCATGAAGTAATTGTCTTAGCAAAAAAGGTAGTGTACCTATAGGTGAGAAAATTTTTAAGAAGAACATTGAGAGCCACAAAAAAGTAGTTTATAATGAGAAGGCCATGGTGATCAACATCATTAAACAAGATGATGTAAGATTCCTATGTAGAATCATTACCTAATCTATATGTGCAAGTTCTAAAATTGATGAATTATTAGTTGGATTCATCTACGTAGCCTATAAGATATGTGTTGAGAAGGAACAAGTTAACATTTGTCAAATTCTAAGAACGCAACTTCTTGAAAACTTGGAGAAAATCAAGAGAAACAAGAATGGTGTGTTTAGATTATAGTCATCACATATTCCTTCATATACTTCAGAGATTTCCATATTTGTTAGTCATAGAGATTATGAGTAGTGAGAAGTTTACCATGAAGAATATTATAGATGTATCTAGAAGATATCTAGCAGATAAAACCTTGCATAGTGGGAATTCAATAATGAAAGTATTTGAGAATGAGATGAGACAAAGATTCAAAATTACACCTACAATTGTAGAAAGATTTAAAGAAGATATATGTGTTATGGTTGATATAGGTTTTACTCATATTCAACTAGTAAAACCTCTCAAAACATTCCTTGATACCTTAGGTTATGAATTAAGTGATGAAGTAGCAGTTGGATACATTGATTTATTGTTGAAATTTGAGAAGGACCAAGTTGAGTATAGATTAGGGGCTTATGAAGAAATTATCCAATGAGCTCATCAGGCATCCTTAGCAAAGGTATCTCACAAGAAGATAGATAAAATAATGAAGAAAGCTTTAACAAAGGCCAGTATGATAGAAAGTGAGTCATAGGTAGCTAGATGGACGATAAAACAAGGTATAACATATGCGAAATGTTTATCAATGTCTATTGCAAAGACATCTTTAGGACAGGGCATTCCTTATGCACTAGTGTCATATGTACAACCAAGTGAGCCAAAGAGAAAATCAAAGAGATTAGTGGAAGTTGTGACCACCAAGACAAAAAGCGTCAAGCAGCAAGCCATTTGACTAGGAAAGAGACACTAAGAAGAAGAAGAAGAAGAAGAAGAAGCTAAACATGAAGAGAAAGTAACTACTTCTAAATAGTCAGTAGGAAAATCTCAGCAACCCTTAAAGCTAAAGATAGAGAAGATTCATTCAACCATTGCTAATGAAGGGAACCGTTTTCAAATGAAATTTTTTTATGACTTGTATAATGATATTGATAAATATTAGATTGATGTCCCTACTATGAGATATATAATAGACAACAATCTAAAACTTAAGGATATTCAAGGAATGGTAAATTAGAAAGTCTATGATAGACTCATACATAAGAATACACCAGCTTGAGAAGAAGAAATAGAACTTCAAAACTATATGATAAGGATAATATGCAAGACTGATGATGAAGAAGATGTTAGGAATTTGTTGAGTAGCTTGGCACCTTATTTTTGAAACAAGGTGAGACCATTTTTTTAAATTTTCAATTAGGACAAAATAGGGGTGAAACAACTGTGACCATCAGTCAGATAATGACACAATCTAAGGTATCACCTTCACCAACACCTAGAACCTCAAAAGTGTTATTAAGTGGTGACAAAATGCAAATTGACCAGACCAATGTTACTATTAACATTTATGATACTAATATTGTAATGCCCCGCCAAGGGATCCAAAGAATTACACTAAGTTTTCCAAAAAAAAAAAAATTTTATATCATGAAAGTAAAACCAATCATAACATTTGCGGAAGCAATAGCAACAATTCGAATAAAAGTAAACATAACATAAGATAACATGTTACATTCTTCATGGATCCCTTAACGCTGAATTACATCTAAATTAACTAATCATCTAACATCACATCCTCATGAAATAATAATGATACATCCAACATATTTAAACAATATACAAATGTCCTTTAGTAATTATATTCTAGATTTCTCAATCATCCACTGTACATATTACAAGGTATGAAAGGCTTAATAGAATATACATCCACATAAATAATGTACATCATCATACTAACTCTAATCCATGATGCAATAACATAAATGAAACCATAAACAATACAGGATACATCGTCATCATAAAGATACAAACATCCATCATAAAAGATAACCATATATCAGAAACATAAATAACTAAGTGCACAGTTCCTCCCAACCGTAAATAGCATCATTAGACCATCATGGATCCTAGCCATCCCTCCGTGCATAACATTCCAAATCATCGAAGAGATCATCAGGATTAACATAGTAGGAATGTCACTCCTAAAAACATACTAGATCATATGCAGAAAGTAATCTAACATGCAAAGTAAAGCATAAGATAACATCATGCAAATCATCTATATAAGAAACATACCAGTAAATACATCCATCATAAGGTATATCATCTATCATAATGTTCCAAGAACATAATGAAGATAAATACCAACCAAGAATGCTCCAGCCATGATGTCTCGGATGGATCTCAAATGATAAGAGTGGAAAAGCACTACCACTCGATCGCGTGGAACCTAAGTGGTCCACTCCCACCGTGCTGAGGAGATAATCTCAAGTCCCAAACAGGCTATCAAAACCACATAGAAAAAATCTCTATAAGTCCAGGAATCCTAAAAGTATACTAACTCAAAGGTTCCACCATACAAAAACAACATCTAATTCCCAAAGGCACAACAATGACATGCAGGAAACCTACTTTGCAAGTGGGAAAGTGTCATCGCATTTATCATGTACAAGTTAACCTGGAAATTAGCTAAACTCCATGGGTACATACTAATCTCATACAACCACTAGTATTCTCTCATACTAACGAGGCATACTACAAAATGCAAGGTTGCAACCCTGCGTTCTCTCTACTCCCATCCTAGTCTGTACAAGCACTCAAGGCATGGCAAGAACATCAACAATTAACTTTTTAGGTTCATTTAATCCCCATTTAGTGTGTAAATGTTATCACTTATTAACCAAACTTACAATGAGTTACCCTGGCAGCCACTTAGGGCCCCGACCCCCATTGCAAGCCACTTCCCAACACTACAAGTAGATAACCTACCCTAAGCTCATGGAATCATAAAATCACCCCAGTCCTATACAAGTGATTGGAAAGAAAATCCAAAAGATAATCCATAAAAAGAATCATCAAATATCCATGATAAAAGCATCAAATATCCACAATAAGAATCATCAAATCTCCATGAGCATCTGAAAAAAATCCATAGAAAATCATGACCACAACAGTTCTCTATTGGCAACTGAAGGCATCACTGATAATCATAAGTATCCATTGGTTCTCAATAACCAATATATCTCAAAATAAATCACAATATCCATTGGTTCTCAACAAGCAACCAAGAATACCTCAAAATCATACTGATCAAAGACCCCAAAATGGTTGAGTCAAACATGTCACAACATGACATCATCAAGAAATAAATCAACATTTTAGTCCCATCATGGTGACTAGAAAGTAATCCAAGGATAACTGATCGATGACTCAAAAATGATTAGCTCGAGTGTCTCATACATATACATCTCAGCTTCACACATGATGACTAATGAACAATAACAATCAGTAAATACAAACATCTCATAGAGCATACGATCACATTACCATGGTTGGGTTTATAAAGATCGAGACCAAATAAGATGAACATGTCATCACATCTCATAACCCCCGAGCCTCTGGTAACAACCTAAGATTGGTCAACACCAGTCAACCCAAAACCCAAAACAAGAAGCATATAGAATACACAATGCAAACATATGTTTTGGTTTACTAAAATCACATAGTTGAATTCAGTGTAGAGGTTTCGTATTTCTGTTTGCAAGTATACTTCAAGTGAATACGATTTACCATATGACCTACAAGTCAACCCGTTTGTTCCCCGATAGCATTATTCTTTCCATCATTAAAATAATATTCTAAGAATAGTTGAAGGATAAATATTAAATCATTTGACACTTAATAAAGTCATTCACTTTATTTTGCTAAGATCAATATTACAAATTGAATGACTCTTCTTAATGTTACTTCAACTTTTAACATAAATCAAGGATCATTATTCGTTAAATTATAAGAGAGCCAATTATCAATCTTTGAACAAGAAGATTATAACTTTATTAAAATGGTCAATCAAATCAATCAATTAACCTAGGTACACAATCCATG